>CAHIKZ030005550.1:847500-932500 GCA_903632075.3 Acanthosepion pharaonis
TAATTATCTACTACAAAAATTTACAACAGATAACCACATCCTCAAAAATAACAACACACCCGCATAATCAAAATGACAACTATCGAACATTATCTATGAGTTCAAATCCCCCTTAAGGTACTGTGTGTTCCTGATCAAACCGAATTCATAAATAATTACACCTTTCACATAACTACATGCCTAACCAGACGGCTTACGTTACACCTATCTGACTACAGATTAAACAAACAAACAAACCAGAATCTATCCGAAATATATTAGTAGAAAATACAAACATAAAACCTCGCCCAAAACCTCGTGTAAAAAAAGATTAAAATAATGGAAGCTTTAATAATAAGAAAATATCAACACTTAATAATATTAACTACGAAGACGGCCACAATCTGCTAACTGTGTTCGGAAAATAAGACCTCCATATAACTCTAAAAACATACACACAATCCATACACCCAATTAAATTGAAAAAAAAATAAATAAAGTGATCCTTGATAATGGTTAAATGTATGGCCGAAAGCGCTCGGAATTATAGAACATTATGACCGTTTCTACAGACGCTGTGTTCAGAAAAGAAAACACTTGTTCGAACACAAGAAAAATTAAATAAAGAAAAAGCTTAACGTTGTCTGTTGTCTTTATTGAAACACACACAGACACACACACATCACACACACACACACACACACACACACACACACACACACATATATATATATATTATAATAATAATATATTCTAAATTATGTTACATCGCTACATAAAAATTTCTATGTTTCGGAACTTAAATTGTTCCATCATCAGGCGCTGTCAGGTAACTCATAATGAAAATACGGTAGCTTATTTTAGAGTTAAAAAGAAGGGGGGCAACAAGATTTCAAAATTTTGTGGGTATGTCTAGGTTAACCAATCAAATGACGGATCAAGTCTGAGGTAGAAAAGTGAGAAATGTAGTTTGAGGTTAGGGGTAGATGTGCTATTTATTCATGTCTAGATGAATTGACTTTAATGATTTTAAGAGACGCGTCACCATTAGCTGACATCCGGTCATGAATTTAAATTTAAGATACATTGAATTAGTCTAAAAGATATATTTAACAAAAGATTAATTTTAAAGAATTTCAAGATTTAAAAAAAAATGCATAGACATGAGAACTATCTTAAAAGGCTCTCTATTAATTCATTTTTATATATACTATTTTGAACCGAAAATACAATACTTATTATGTTAAATGGGCAATAAAACAAGAAAATATTAAAGTTAAAAACTCAAAGAATTAAATAAATATTATATATACCATTATATATCAATGAAGATATAATTGTAATAAATCGATTTTGTATGTAAAATCTTATTAACTATATTTTAAGGTAAACTTATACAATGCCTACAAATTACTGTTAATTCATTATGCTGGTTTAGGAGATCATTATTTTTAGGAAACTTAATAATATGCAACTTTTCATGTAGACACAGGGGGCATGGGTCATTTAAAGTCTAAGAAATTCTCGTTTTGTTTAATATTTTCCCTTTGACTGGGGGTTTTGTTGATTTCGTTTTAATACCAAAAATATTTAGAAAAGGATGTTCGGTTACGGTAGGCATTGTTGTTAAAAGAATATATTGATACCTCCTTTGTTAAAGTAGTTTTTGTGCTGCCAATATAAAATTTCTTAACATCTGCTTTTTCAGTAGATGAAATGGTGCATTGGTAAACAATAGATTCAGTAAGACATTTATTTTGTAATGGAAAATTTTTAGGATTTCTACAATTACGTAATTTATTATCAATATTATTCATTTCTGCTTAGAAATTGCTATTATTATTTAGGTTTAAGTGCATATTTAAGATTTTATTATTATGCATTTTTAATATTTTTCTAGATTTTCAGTACAAATTTAACTTAATTTAAGAGTATTTATTAATTGAAAATCTTGCTTAAAGGAATATTACTTGGAAAATGCTTCTCAATGAAAGCAAGAAACATTTGCCCTCATTTACTACTAAGCGTTTGGTTAAATGGGGGTGTATAGAAAATGTTTTTTTAATTTTAATTTTTTTTTTTTTTGCTAACATTATTATCTTTTCTGTATTTAACATAAATATAAATGCCCCGATATTAAATAGAGAAAAAAATATCTCCCTTGCAATTTCTTTCTTCACTGATATCTACAATCTTCAAAGATTTTAATGCAACGTCAATCGCCATCTTCTATCTTCTTGAAGCCTGTTCCTTTTTTTTGTCCTTTCCTTAATATTTCCAATTTTCAATCTTTTCATTCTCATTCACTTCAACTCCCTGCGTTCTAGTGGCATTAACACCTTTCTTGCAGTGAAATGATTTATATATATATATATATATATATATATATATATATATATATATAGCCGCAAGAGAAAATTTTCCACTGCTAAATAAGGAGAGAACAATACTGGATACCAGATGTTTTCTGGCAAAAAAAATAGATAGATAGATAGATAGAAATAATATATATATACTTAGAGAGCGATTGAGATAGATAGATAGAGAATATAGATAGATAGATAAATAGATAGATGTGTATAATAATATAGATATATAATGTATATGCTGAGATAGATAGATAGATAGATAGATAGATGAATAGATAAATGAACAGATTTAGATAGATAGATAGAAATAATATATATATACTGAGATATATATATATATATAGACAGATAGATAATGTATATATTGAGATAGATAGATAGATAGATAGATAGATAATGAACAGATTGAGATAGATAGATAGATAGAGATAGATAGATAGATAGATAGATAGATAGATAGATAGATAATGAACAGATTGGGATAGATAGATAGATAGATAGATAGATAGATAGATAGTGCAAAGACTGATTTAGATAGATAAAGTGGTGATAAGAGTGTATTTGTGGTATTTATAAACTTGTAAAATATGTCATCTTATAGGTGTATAAAAGTATTTTCTTTCCTGAATTTCATGTGTCCGTAGACATCATGGCTCCTGTGAGCGGCATTGATTTTCGCCTGTCTGGCCAGCCTTGCTCTCTAGACAGGCCTTGTTGTTTGCCAAGTTGTCATGTCTTATCTATTCCTTGATAACAAGCAAAAGAACCTGATCCATTGCTGCCCGCCCCCGCTTCTCCTTGGCCCGAGTCATCGACGAGGTGCCAAAGCGGTCGTCAGAAAACTAGAATGGCTTGAACCACGACCGGAATCAGACCTCAAACACGAGCAGCAAAAATGGCGAAAATGCCTTTCTTCAGCCAGGGAGGTGTTTGTGCGCGTCTCGTCGCCATTTAACAATCTGGAAAAGTGATAGAGAAGGAGTCAATTTTTCAACAACTAATGCTCTGAGGTTCGCTGTTCAACTTTATCGAATATGGAGTCATCTTTGGGGGAAACATTTAATACATGAAAGTGAACTCTAAAGTCAATAGCAAGTGGCACAAAGCCTGTTTCATGCTTAAACGCATACTTTATTGCCAAAAGACAACATATACATACGCTCTATCTCTGATATCGAGCAGTTTAAAACATAAATATTCTTTTTCTTATGTGTGCCGTGTCCCTTCAGGACGTAGGCGATCATGGCTCTCCACAATTTCTTGTCCCTTGTAGCTCTAAATAAATGTTGCCATTTTGCTATATCACCTAACCCTTGTTCTTTGGTCCATTTTCTCAAGCTCATTCTTCTTCTTCTATGTGCTGTCTCTCTTCAGGACGTAAGTGATCATGGCTCTCCACAATTTCCTATCATTTGTAGCTCTTTGTTTTGTCTTTTTGTTATCTCTTCTAAACTTTGTTCCGCTATCCATTTACTCAAGCTCATTCTTCATCTTCTATGTGCCTTGTCCCTTCAGGATATTGGCGATCATGGCTCTCCACATTTTCCTCTTCTTTGTATCTCTTAAAGAATTTTGTCATCTCTCATAAACCTTGTTCCGTTATTCATTTTCTTAAGCTCATTCTTCTTCTATGTGCCGTGTCCCTTCAGAACGTTGGCGATCATGGCTCTCCACAATTTCCTGTCCTTCGTATATCTTAATGCATTTCGTCTTTTTTTTATCTCTTCTAAATCTTGTTCCTTCATCCATTTACTCAAGCTCATTTTTCTTCTATTTACCGTGACCCTTCAGGACATAGACGTTCATGGCTCTCCACAATTTCCTGTCCTTTGTAGCTCTTAATAAACATTATCTATATGTAATTTCTACTAAACCCTGTCCCGCCATCCATTTACTAAGTATGTTATGCTTTGTTTTCTTCTTGCCTTCAATCTGTCCTGTGAGTATCAAAATTTCCACGCCCTCTTTCCTCATTATGTGACCTAGAATTTTTAAATATCTCTTCCTGATTCTAATTATAAGTTTCCTTTTTGTTTCCATTTTCTTTAGAACTATCGTTTCTCACTTGTTCTGTACATGGTATTCTCATTATCCTTCTGTAGAACCAATTACTGCTGGTTTAAGGACCTTTTCTATCTTTGAAGAGATTGTGCAGCATTCACTGCCATATAGGAGGATTGATATTTGCCTTCGCATGAATATAGCATATCTTAAAATTATATTTCTAGAAGTCTTATATTTTTCTAAGAAGATTTATCGAAATATTCAGGTCGGTAGATATAAATGAATACACTGTTTAATAAATAAATAAAAGCAGAGCATCTACTCAAATTGAGTATCCGTTTAAAATATAACATTTAAACGCATAAATTACAAGTCTGTCGGATTTAATCCATGCGTTATAGCAGGCTGGATAACTGGCTGTTGCCATAACATTATTGTTGTGGCCTGTTTAGAGGCCAGAAAGATAGACACGGAAGACGAAGGTCGGTTGAAAAAAGTATATTGAAGATATATACAAAACAATAGTGTTAGTAATAAGTAGATGAGCACTTCGTCTACTACTCAGCTCACTTCACCCTCTTCACCGTACCTTACTCTTGCAGTTTGTATTCATGAGAGAAGGTAGAGTTCATTATACTGTAAGAGGGTGTACCACAACAATTATCAAACCTTCTGATAAGTGCACTTCATATCTTCAAAATTTCAAGAGAAATATATGTCGAACACTGAAATTTATCTGTCTTTATAAATCAGTTTATATAAAATTATATGTAACAGTTTTTTTTCTCGCATTTCTCGCTTCTGGGACTCTCTTCCAGCTTCATGATTTCCAGCCAATTTTAATCTAGAAAAATTTAAATGCAATATCAATCGTTATCTATTGTCCTCCCGATTACTGTTTTCTCTTCCCGCTCATTATTAATGTTTCTGTTCCTAATTTTTCCACACCCTGTAACCCCTTGTGTCTTAGTGGCTTTACTCTCTTACTTGTGGAATTCCCTTCCGGCCCCATGCTTTACAGCCAACTTTAATCTGCAAAAATTTAAATACAATGCCAATCACTATCCACTGTCCTCCTGATTCCACTTTTCTCTTTCCGCTCATTATTAATGTTACTGTTCCTAATTCTTCCACACCCTGTAACCCCCTTGCGTCTTAGTGGCTTTATTGCCTTACTTGTGGAACTAACTTCGGGTTCCATGCTTTCCAGCTAACTTTAATCTGTAAAAATTTAAATGCAATGTCAATCGCTATCTAGTGTCCTCCTGATTACTCTTTTCTCTTCCCGCTCATTATTAATGTTTCTGTTCCTAATTCTTCGACACCCTGTGACCCCTTGTGTTTTGGCGGCTTTACTGTTTTAATTGTGGAACTCCCTTCTGGCGCCAAGCTTTCCCGCCAACTTTAATCTGCTAAAAATTTAAATGCAATGTCAATCGCAATCTACTGTCCTCCTGATTACTCTTTTCTCTTTCTCTTTATTGTTAATTTTCTTTTGTCTTTATCCTCTCTCATTACTCATTTTCTTCTTCTTTCTTTATCTGTCGCCTCTGAGGGCTAAAAGATAATGTGTTATTGTAATTATTTCCAGAGTCACAGACGACTTAAAATTAGGTTAATATTCCAGAATAGTCTGGGGTTTTCTAAATTTTCAAAATATATGTATATTTTTAATAGCCTAGAAGCCTTCCTTCGGGTGAACTTTAGGCTAGCTCCTGCGAAGGGCTTTTGAGCTTTCGGCCTTTTACCTTCAGCGTCTTATGTACGTAAAAGTTATAAGTATTTAGAAATAGTAAAATTATTTTATCTTTATTCGACAACTTAATTCGGCAGAATCTTTCTTCGTATACTCAACCGATCTCCGTAGTTTGTTTACATCATAATTTTTATTTTATTTTAAAATCACAATTCTTTATGATCCCTTCACATAAAGCCATTCTTAAAAGACCTTAGGGAATACGAACTATGTAATATTTCGAATACTTCACAGGATGTGTGCTAGAAAAAGTAATGAAACCTATGAGCAACGTACCGTGCCCCACTTAAGTTTCAAGTGCGGTTTCTTAGACAATATCAATTGCAATTGCAACGAAATTAAAGTTAAATCTTAAATAAAGAATTGTTTTTAAAACTTTCACTCTGTTCGATATTTAAATTTAACTTTAAATGAGTTATTTATTTAGTTTTTAATCGTGTGTAGCTACGGTATTTACCACCGATTACTTCAGATTGTTTATGATTCGCCGAGATCGAAAAAAAGACGGACAGACGGATACACGTACACTGCACTTTATTATTATAAATTTTTCGTTTAAATAATTAGTTATTTTGTTTATTTTATTTTATTTTTATTTAATGCTTAAATAGCAAAGGAAATATTCGTTTATATGTCTTCGCTTGCTCATTATTTTTTTTTGTATATTAGTTGATAATTAGTTTGTTACCCCTTGGTGTTATCTTATAGAAGATTAGATGTATAGCTGTATTTTTTATTTTTTATTTAAATATACATACATATATATATATATATATATATATATATATATATATATATGTGTGTGTGTGTGTGTGTGTGTGTGTGTGTGTGTGTGTGTGTGTGTGTGCACATGAACGCACGGACATATATATATATATATATATATATATTAGAGAGAGAGAGAGAAAAGGGACTATTCAGGCCGGTAGATCAAAATAAATAAATATACTGTTTAATAAATAAATGGACCGTCTCTACTCAAATATGGTTATCCATTAAAATAACATTTAAGCAATAAAATCTGTCGGGTTAATAAATACAAATTCAACCAAATTACTTTACGATTTAATACAAAACCGAGGATTTACGTACGATCACCGAAGTTAAGCAATGTCGAGCCAGGTCAGTACGTAAATGGATAACCGCTTGGGAATACCAGGTGCTGTAAGCTTGGATGTACGGCTGATAGAGCGCCCGCATAAACTTGAAGCATCGATTCCCGTACCATCACGGAAGTTAAGCAACGTCGAGCCTGGTCAGTATCCAGATGGTGACCGCTTTGGAATAGTAGGTGCTCTAAGCCTGGATGTGCCTGTTGTGTAACGGATAAATGGCTCGGAGTTTTTAATCGGAGAACTGAGTTCCAATTCCAGTCGGGTTCGTTATATGTCCTTACACGAAAAACTATTGAAAAATGTATGAATTCACCTCTTCTCTCCCCCAGCTATGGGTTAATCATTAAGATTTACGTCACTAAATCATTATCATCTCAAAAAAATTAAAATAAAATTGTGTAGAAATAATGTTTATATTTCGGCATTCAATAACCAATACAGGCGTTGATATGCGGCTAAAAAACAAAAAAAACTGAGTTGATACGAACGATAGAGGAAATTAATGCGAGAAGGATTTCGCTCGAAGGACCTTTCTGACCTTGGCTGAGACAGTTAAGACACGTCGTCACGAACGATGGTTGCGTTCTGTGCAGAGAAATGCAGGTTCGAATCCTGCCGGAGAGCACATATTTTTCTTTTTATATATATATATATATATATATATATATATATATATATATATATGTGTGTGAAAAGTGTATATAAATAAATATGTAAAATTATTTATATATTATATGCGCGCTACTTATTAGAAAGCGCTCAATATCGGAGAATAGAGCTAACATATTTGGTTGCATAGATGTGAGTTTGTGACCCTGGCTTTCATGCTTTGGCGATCGTCAGACAAACTGATTAATGTTTTAAAAAAATTGAGTTTATGTAGATTGCGTGTATTGGTGTTATTTGAGTGGTGGGGGAAATTTCGTCGTTTTGTCATTCATCGTACTAACGCAAACATCGATGTATGCAGACACATATACATATGGTCGTCCGTCAGGATTCATACATATATAAACATATGTGGGCAGTTTCGGCTATGACATATGTATTTACGGGTGGTGTTATGTCTATACATACGCATTTGTATGTTGAAATGTTGAAATTTAAACATTGGAAGTGTTTTTACCTATCATAATTTTACACAAACCCCACCACACGCATATACATACATGCGAGGAAATATTTTCAGCGGAAAATACATAATATGACATGTATACATTCACGAGACATTTCCGCCACACTTCCAATGTTTAAATTTCAACATATGTTTTATATGGATGAGTCCCGACGGACAACCAAGTATGTATATGTGTCTGCATACATCGATGTTTGCGTTAGTACGATGAATGACAAAAAACGACAGTTTCCCCACCACTTCCAATACACGCAATCTAAACTCAAATTTTTGAAACTTTAATCAGTTTGTCTGACGATCGCAAAAACATTTATCCAAATAAATATATATATATATATTAGTAATTCATCGAACCCAGAAAGCACTGGACGGTCGTTTCGTCCTATTTAGGACTCATCAGCAGTGCACATCTACTACCAAGAATCGAACCCGGACCATCTCGATACAACGCAAGCGTCATACCAACTGTACCACGGGCCTCGGTGACGAAGAAAGCACAAACTAGACTCAATATAACTCCGCTACTCACTCAGTTCCGCAGAGATACTCATCTAAATATTCAGATAACCTCGGAACAGTGCCCCAAGAGCCACGACTGCTTATTGACCCTTAACCGCTCCTCACGAGCATTAGATGAGACAAACAAGGAAATACAGTGAAGAAATGTTTTGGGGATTTAGGCTAATCTTATTGTAATTCGTCGAACCTAGAATAATCCTCAACAGAATGCAGAAAGCACTGGACGGTCGTTTTACCCTATCTGGGACACATCACCAATACGCATCCACGACAGAGAATCGAAACCAGACCTTTTTACGATACAACGCAAACGTCATACCAACTGTACCACAGGCCTCGGTGGCGAAAAATACACAAAACTAGACTCGATATAGCGCAGCTACTCACTCAGAGACCGCAGCGATACTCATCCAAGTATTCAGATAACATCGGAACAGTGCTCCACGACTGCTTTTTGACCCTTTGCCGCTCCATCGCAGAGAATAAGCTGGGCCCAGAAAGATATACAAGTAATTAATTTTGGGGTCTTGAAGAATCCTCCACAGAATGCAGAAAGCACTGGACGACCGTTTCGTCCTATCTGGGACTCATCAGCAGTGCGCATCAATAACCCAGACCGTTTCTATACAATGCAAACGTCATACCAACTGTACCACGGGACGAAGAAGACACAAACTAGACTCGGTATAGCGTGCTACTCACTCTGTTCCGCATCGATACTCATCCAAGTATTCAGATAACCTCGGAACAATGCCCCAAGAGCCACGACTGATTTTTTACCCTTAGCTGATTCATCGTACAGCATTAGCTGCGTCTAGCAAGGATCTACAAGTGATTATTTTGGGGATTTAGGCTAATCATATAGTAAATCGAAGCCGAAGTACCCAAATGATTTACCAAGCGTTGCTTACATGTGGAACAAGGCCGAAATTTGGGGTGAGGGGAAATCAATGAGGATCGAACTGGAATTGATCGAGCGAGATCGTCACCTCGAAGTGTCCACAAGAAATCACCTATTGAGGATCTAAACTGAAGCCAATCGTCGTGGTCAATTCGCTTGTTAACCATTACTCAATGCAGAGAGGCTGAAAACGTTTTATTTTTCATCATCTGAAATGTTCATCTGTGCGGGCTGTTTGGGGAGGAGGGTGTAAAAGGGGAATAGCGGGGGCGGTTGGGCTGGGGGTGTAAAAGGGGAATAAGCGGAGGCGGTTGGGCTGAGGGTAGGGGTTAATGCTGCAAACATCCGGAAATAAAGCCTTTTTGCGCGTATATGCACATCCCCTAAATCTCATTCCCTCTCTTATTGACGATTATAATATTTCTTTTTTTTTAATATTTTTCGTTGCTGTCGGTTATCACAAAAACGACAACAGAAATAAAACAATTCGCCTCCCCACGCCCCCCCCCAACACCGGAATCAATAAATGAAAACCCTAAAAAGATAATTAAAAAACAAAACAAACAAAAAAAGATCTTCATGGAAATGGTTATAAAAAAAATGGCGGATTTCAAGCGTATAATATGAAAGGTGTATTTGCATATTCTCTTACTGAATGCTTGGGTGGTCGCGTTTTTAACTGAACGAATTAATCCGTGCGTGCTTGCATGTGCCCGTGCCGGTGCGTGAAAAGGCGGAAGTGTAGCTGCCTCAATACATTCGTTGTTATGTGAATATAAGCGTATATATAAATATACCTCCGTCTTTGTATAGTCTCTGTGTAAGCGAGAAAGGTTGATAATGATGATGTTGTGTCTGCATCTGACGAAGAAGCACTGACTCATATATATATATATATATATATATATATATATATATGAGGTATTCGGGAACTTACTGTGCACTTTTCTGATAACACTTTTTAATATTTCAAATTTCACTCCAATATAGTTTTAACGACTGAATAACGTTTATTTCTCGTCGAACACGTATTTCGAGAACGTGGTAGATACATAGATTTTCGAGAACGTGGTAGATACACAGATTTTCGAGAACGTGGTAAATACACAGATTTTCGAGAACGTGGTAAATACACAGATTTTTGAGAACGTGCTCGACAGATTTTCGAGAACGTGGTAGATACACAGATTTTCGAGAATGTGGTAGATACACAGATTTTCGAGAATGTGGTAAATACACAAATTTTCGAGAACGTGGTAGATACACAGATTTTCGAGAACGTGGTAGATACACAAATTTTCGAGAATGTGGTAGATACAAAAATTTTCGAGAAAGTGGTAGATACGCAAATTTTCGAGAACGTGGTAGATACACAGATTTTCGAGAATGTGGTAGAATACACAGATTTGGTGCGACAGCGTTTTGCTGATAAATTTTCAAATGTGCCTGTTCCACATCCCAATGCAGTTGGTAGATTTGTTTAAAATCTTTGCAGACCGCATTATTACTAAAGACGTGTCCCCGTTCTCCTGCCACGCTGGCCAGATGTAAGTTCACCAGACTTTTATCTATGGGGAACATTAAAATCTGCAGTGTATCGAGAATTGTCAGCGCACATTGGATGACTTAAAAGCAATGGCAACAGCGTTCATTCAGTCTATTTCAAGCGAGCAACCAATACCGCCTTCAAAATCAAAATAAGAATGACCCGTGCTTGTAGAACAAGACAATATCCAATATTTTTGCTTAGTACCGTTTGCTAACTTTCCCAGCAGATTTGTCCCCAGACAAAAATTCTTTCGGAATGTTACTGGACACTTTTTTAATCATATTTTTAATATTTCAGCTTTCACCCCAATATGGTTTTAACAACTGAAGAATGTCTATTTCTCGTCGAACAAGTATTTCAAGAACGTGGTAGATAAACAGAATTGTTAATAAATTTTCAAAAGCGACTGTTCCATATCCCGGTTCTGTTGGGAGATTTTATTGAAATTTTTTAAAACCATCAGGTCATCCCATAATTTCTGTCTGAATTTTAACTTTTTGTTTAAATGAACGAAATTTAAAGAGTATTTTATAATGTCTAATGGAGCTGAACATTATTTTTATGTTTAGATGCATTTAAACTGATCAAATTTTATTTCAGAGAACAATAAAATTAAATTTTGTTTGGTTAAAACCCTGCTGACATGGAAGTACCCAAGAATCATTTGAGGCACATAATGATTTATGAGTTCAAGAAAGGAAACTCAGCAGCCGAAGCGGCTAGAAACATTCACTAAGTTTATGGAGAGGAATGTGTGAATGAAAGAACTTGCAGAAGATGGTTTGCAAAATTCAGAGGTGGAGATTTCACCCTTAAAGATGAAGATCGAACAGGACGTCCAGTTGAGTTTGATGAAAAGCTTCTTGAAGCAGCCCTTGAAGAAAATCCTGCTTTATCAGTTGAGGAATTGGCAGTGGTTCTCAGTTCAAACCATACAACTGTTCATCGTCATCTTCAACAACTTGGAAAAGTTCCTAAACTTGGAAAATCGGTGCCTCATGAATTGTCTGAAAACAACCTCAAATCTCAAGTTGACATCTGCTCTTCTCTCCATTCTCGCCAACTTGTTTCACCACTTTTGGATAGACTTGTGACTGGCGACGAAAAATGGGTCTTTTATCGAAATGTTAAGCGTCGTAGACAGTGGCTTGGTAAAGGGGAAGGACCCCAGCCACAGCCGAGAAGGGAATTTCATGGGCGAAAGTCCTTCTTTCAATCTGGTGGGATCGCCAAGGAATAATCCACTTTGAATTCTTACCACCTAATGCAACAATTACTGCTCATATATACTGTCAGCAATTAGAGTGTTTGATCCAAGCTTTGAGGAAAAAAAGACCTGCTCTAGTGAATCGAAAGAGGTAATGTTTTATCGGGACAATGCGCGACCCCACACAGTAAGAATCACGTCACAAAAGATCGAAGAACTTGGTTGGGAGAAAATTCCTCATCCACCATATTCTCTCGATCTTGCTCCTTCAGACTACCATTTGTTTCGTAGCTTACAGAATCACTTGGAAGAAACAGCTTTTGTAACACAGGAAGAGGTTAAAACTAACATTTGGGAGTTCTTCGAATCAAAGCCAAAAGAATTTTACAGTAATAGAATTAATAAGCTTGTTAATAGATGGAAGGAAGTCATAGATAATCAGGGAAAATACATTGTTGATTGAATCTGTAATTAAATGTAACATTTGATCACTTGTTTTCTTTATTCAAAATTCGGACAGAACTTACGGGATGACCTGATATATATATATATTTCCAAAGACATGTGTTACCCTCCTCTCAGCACGCTCACCAGACCTAAATTCACCAGACTTTTATTTATAGTAAGCATTAATAGCTGAAGTGTATCGAGGAATATCAGCGCACACTGGGTGGCTTGAAAGTAGCGTTTGTTCAGTCTATTTCAAGCGAGGAACTGATATCGGTCTTCAGGAGCAAAATAAGAACGACCCTAGCTTATGGAACAAGACAATAACCAATATTTTTGCTTGGCACCGTTTACTGACTTTCTCAAGAGATTTGTGTCCAGACAAAAATTCATTCGGGAACTTACTGTGCACTTTTCTAATCATATTTTGTATATTTCAAATTTCACTCCAATATGGTTTTAACAACTGAATAACGTGTATTTCTCATCGAACACTTATTTCGAGAACGTGGTAAATACATAAATTTTCGAGAATGTGGTAGATACACAGATTTTCGAGAATGTGGTAAATACACAGATATTCGAGAATGTGGTAGATACACAGATTTTCGAGAATGTAAATACACAGATTTTAAATAAAATACACAGATTTTCGAGAATGTGGTAGATACACAGATTTTCGAGAATGTGGTAGATACACAGATTTTCGAGAATGTGGTAAATACACAGATTTTCGAGAATGTGGTAGATACACAGATTTTCGAGAACGTGGTAGATACACAGATTTGGTGCGACAGCGTTTAGCTGATAAATTTTCAAATGTGCCTGTTCCACATGGCAATGCAATTGGGAGATTTGTTTAAAATTTTTGCAGACCGCATTATTTCCAAAAACATGTTTCCCCCTCCTCCCGCCACGCTCGCCAGATCTAAGTTCACCAGACATTTATCTGTGGTAAGCAGTAAAATCTGCAATGTATCGAAGATCATCGGCTCACATTTGGAAGACTTCAAAGCAATGGCAACAGCGTTCACTCAGTCTATTTCAATTAAACGACTGGGATATTGGTCTTGGAACTGCTCATAAGGTCACCAGAAAAAAAGAAATTAAAACTCTTCTTTTAGAAAGTAAATGTTGTACAAGAATTGAAAGCTATTGATCGTAGTATCCAGAACAAAAAATAAGAAAGCGTCAAGACTGTATCGATGCTAACCGGAGTGACTTTCGATATTGTTTCTATTTTTCATTCATATTTCCCTCCTTTATTCTATACTGAAATATATCTGTCAATAAAAACTTAAGTGCACACTGACTTTCCCAAACAGACTGCTTTTTGATTGGTGTCTTTGATAAAAGTTGATTAAAAAGATACACGTTGCGAATGTTGAACATTGTAGGTGAAAATTGTTTTTGAAAGTAAAGGACACATGGCACAGTGGCACAGGACACATGGCACAGTGGATAAAGGCGTTGGTTAGATCCAGTAACAGGACCCAAAGAGTGAGTTCAATACCCGGTTAAGGCAGTAGAGAACATTCAGAGGGAAATTAACAGGAGATAAATGATAACTGACATCCAACAAACATGGCACGTGGAACTAGAACAGTCTACCCCAGTGAGCGAAATAAAGGGTTCAGTTCGACATTCCAACCACCAGAAGAAGGCCGGAGCGTACAACGGCCGAAAGGTTGTAATAAATATGGCGACAAAGATGAGGACAATAGTCCAAATAATGTAAATAATATAATAATAATAGCAGTAATAAATAATAATGATAATAATAGTAGTAGGAAACCATCCAGCGGGAGCCAGTTCCACAAAGCAGCAGTTTCTGAGAAAAGGCTGGCTGTGTAAATCTTCCTCGTTAGAATTGGAGTATGGGGGAAATGAGGATGATTTAGCTTCAAGGATGCAACATGGCGGGTCGTAGTTGTGAAGGTTGGAACTGGTGGACCTAAAGAATGGAATACATTTGAATATTTGCCACAGGAATAGCAATAGAGTTAAGCTACGTTCAGCCTGGTCAGTACCTAGATGGGTGACCGCTAGGTAATAACAGGTGCTGTAAGCTTGGATGTGCAGGTGGTGTAATGGACTGGAATTTTGAATCGGGTACCATAGTTCGAATTTCAGTCGAGGTCGTACTATTCACTTAGGCGCACTTACTCTTGGGGAAAATAGAAAACCACTTCAGCTTCCCCCCAACTATGGGTTAATCAAGAAGACACGTATCACAAAATCATTATTATCTCCCCCACCAAAAAAATTCTTACAATCTAAATATATACCCTAGTTTTAAATAACCTGCAAAGCCGTAGAAAACAAATCAATCAATGAAATATTGATTATCTACACAGACATGTCTTTGAGATTGATTCACGTTTCCTTGAATATAAAGGTATAGAAATTACTGTGGCCACAAAATGAGGGATCAGTTTATATATTGACTGTAATATAAAATTGATCCCCTATTTTATATGCACGTTATAATTTCATGTCGGCATATCTTTGAGATTTATTTACGTTTCCTTGAATATAAATATATAGAAACTACCGTGGCCACAAAATAAGGGATCACTTTATATATTGAAAATAAGGGATCATTGTTTAATATATCTTTTGATTTATTTATATAAAATTGATCTGTTTTAGCCCAGAGGAACCCGGACGAAGCCCGCAAAAGGTTGGGGTTTTGTTGGCAGGACGTTGGTCAAGGAATTTGAACTTGGACGTTATAATTTCTTGTCGGCATATTTTTTGTGGGTGAATTGATAAATACCATATCTTTTAGATTTATTTACATTCTCAGGAATATAAATATATAGAAACTACAGTAACCCAAAATGAGGGATCAGTTTATATATTGATTGTAATATAAAATTGATCCCCTACTTTATATGCATGTTATAATTTCTTGTCGTATATATTTCAGATTTATTTAGATTCTCTGGAATATGTAGATACTGCCGTGTTCACAAAGTGAGGGATCAGTTTATATATTGATTGTAATATAGAATTAATCCTCCACTTTATATCCACATTATAATTACTTGTTTGTATATCAAATTCTAATTAGGACCGTCCTGAGTATGACGTTAAACTACATCCGGCAGCAAGGCATCTGATAGGGAAGTTTAGAGGGGTATGGAACCACCTTTTAATTGATGTTGTTCCCAGATCCACCCTGACCCGGAGTGGTAGCACCTGTTAGGATCCCAGCTAGGGACAAATGGTGAACCCCTTAATCAAAAATCAACTGTACATTTTTATAATAATAGAATTTTATAACAAAAATGACAATCAATGCAACACTAAAACAAATATAAAAATACAATTTAAATTACCAAAAATGCATTTTATGATCTACATATATATATATATATATATATATATATATATATATATATATATAAACATACCTTTAACCTGAAAATATACAATTATATACAAAATAGCTGTAGTTGAAAGCATAAAATTACGTAAAAAATATTTAGATTTCGGTTTTAAATAACCCATAGAGATGTCGATATGTTAAAAACAAATCAACCAAACTACTGATTACTTAGGAACCTAGCTCCTCCTCCAGCGATGGGCAAATTAGTAAAACTTGTATCACTAATCCATTATTATCTACCCCACCTCAAAAAAAAAAAATTTTTTAAATATATTTGCTTTATAAAACCTGCAAGGGGGTGATAAACCGTAAAAACGACATAATACAAAAACGCATGTGCAGGAAAGAGATAACAAAACAGAGAAAATGCCTTCCCGACAAAAGACAACGTAAATGATTTTGAAGTCTACCAAGGCTTGAAAGCGCGGATTGTGCAAACCCTGCCTACATATAGCAATAATCCGTTTTTGGTCTTATCTGTTTAAATTTGTCTGGCACAAGTGATAATTGAAAATTAACCAGAGATTACTAACGACCACATTTTAGTAGGAAGCGTTGTCCTGTGCTTAAAACCCCATTGGTAAATACTTCTCTACGGGTTGGTGGTCTGTATTATCCAGAAAGGCAAAGGCTTTAGTGTGCCGACATCTGGTGGGGTAGATGTGTAGCTGGTTCTTTTCAAGAATCAGCGGGGGACCTTTGTTTCTGAACAACTAAGTCTGCCAGCTGACATTCACGTGCGTGAGTGTGTTTGTGTGGGCGTGGTTTTTGTTCTTCGCTCGAACTTTTGACCAATCAATTCTACGGATTTTTTCACGCTTAATAAAAATACATTTATCGATTTCAAGTAACATGGCCCATATAGCATATTCCATAACTTTGAATGTGAATGTTCTCAATTTCTTTTGTATGGAGCGATGAAACATCAGGCTTTAAAAGTATGGACAGGAAAGCATCTCATCCGCTGCAGCCACTTCTGTGACTGTCATCGTTCACGCATTATATATATAAATATATATATTGTGTGTATTTAGGCAGCATCTTTTCATTCATACACGTTTTATTAATAGACAAGTGTTGTCTATTTATTTTATGTAAATTCTTTTCATAACTTCTGAAACCCAACCTAAACAAAATAACTATGGAATCTCTACAAATATCCTTGAATGTCTATAATTGGTAACAGAAGCCATTGGTTTATACCAACGGCTTCCCATACTTCATACTTCTCCAATTCACTCTCGTGTGGTCATGTGTGACGTCATGATATGCGGTGCGATTTTCGCTACTAGCGTCTTATATGCACGTGTTTATCGTTGCTTAGAAATCATCTATGTAAACAATGACAGATTATCTTCACTGTCTTGTCCGTATGTTGCTTAATATGTTGTAATTGACATCTTTGATAATGGCTTATGTAAGCCGAAAGCTTATATTGGATTAAAAAATATGGATCAATATTGTGATTTTCTTTCTTCGTTTAATGATAATGTTATTAAACTTATCAGACGTTATGTAAAGAATTTACATAAAATAAATAGAGAACACTTGTCTATATTATTTAATGAAACGTGTATGAATATATATATATATATGTCTGTGTGCATATATATGTATATATACATATAAGTGTGTGTGACTGCGTGCATATATATATATATATATATATATATATATATATATATATATTTAACGTTGTTATTTTATAGATACAAGTATTTAAGCAAATGCTCTGTTTATGATAAACAGTTAAACATAAAAAAATGTCTTTAATAAATAAATTGTCGGACCTTGTCCATTTCTTAACCTGGTTTATCGATTTCAAGTAGTTGTTCTATATATTATATTCTATATATATATATATATATATATATATATTTATATATATATATATATATATATATAATTATTTTATAAAAAAAATTATAACATAAGTATGTTATAAAATCACTAATATATATATATATATATATATGTGTATATATATATATATATATATATATATATATATATATATATATATATATATATATATATATGTCTGTATATATATATATATATATATATATATATATATATATATATATATATATAAAAAAAGGCTTAAACACTAATATTCCATGGTTATAATTATATTGGAATCGTAATATGATCCAATTCATCAGACCTACAAATTTGTAGGTCTGATGAATTAGATCGTAATTATATATATATATATATATATATATATATATATATATATATATATATATATAATAAAAAAGGCTTAAACACTAATATTCCATGGTTATAATTACATTGGAATCGTAATTACGATCCAATTCGTTTATAATAATGAATTATATATATATATATATATATATATATATATATATATATATATATATATATATATATATATATATATAGACACCAAAATTGCCCAAATCGTGTAACAACAAAATTGTTAGATTGAGCTTTGAAGTATCTTAGAATTGTTTAGAGATATCTTACTGGAATTCAGCGAATTTATATAACACTTTAGACTCTACTCTAAAAATGGATAATTAATCACTAAGCTTAACAGAAGAATCGCGAAGAAATCGATCATGAACGATAATCTGGAGGGAGAAGGATTCATACTTTTCACAAGCACGTAAGTGAATGTAATGGATTCCACTGGAATTCGAACTCAGCATTCCGATTCCAAAATCCAAGCAACTATTCTTTACTCCACCGTGCCTCCTATAAAAATGGACTGGACATATAGATGAGCTCGTATCGAAACCCGACCGATGTGGCGTCGGAGTTTCTAAACCATCAAAACCATATATATATATATATATATATATATATATATATATATATATATATATATATATATATATATATATATATATATATATATATATATATATATAAATATTTATCAAAAATATATTTATATATATTTATATATATATATATATTTATATATATATTGTATCATTTATATATATACATATTTGTATCATATATATATATATATATTTGTATCATATATGTATACATTTGTATATATATATATATTTGCATCATATATATATATATATATTTGTATCATATATATATATACATTTGCATCATATATATATACATTTGTATCACATATATATATATATATATATATATATATATATATATATATATATATATATATATATTTCCATCATATATCTATCTATATATATATATATATATATATATATTGGTATCATATATATATACAGTGTAACCCGGATATAAGAGAGTTGTTAGGGCCGGGGAGAATATCCGGGTTTGATCTAATTTATATACATTAACACAGGCTCTAATTTGGGACCAGAGAAAATCTCTCTTATATCCGGGTTTCTTTTATATCCGGGTCTCTTATATCTGGATTACACTGTATACACACACACACACACACACACACACATATATATATATATATATATATATATATATATATATATATTAGGTTTGATCTCCTCTACACTTTTATATTTACATACACTCTGACCTGATATTGAGCACTTTATTCCATAAATATACCATTCCTTAAAATATATTTGTATAATATATATATATATATATATATATATATATATATATATATATATGTATGTATGTATGATATGATACGAATATATTTTCAGATATGCTATATTTATTCGTATCATTCATGCATATATATATATATATATATATATATATATATATATATATATATATTATACAAATATATTTTAAGGAATGCTATATTTATGGAATAAAGTGCTCAATATCAGGGATAGAGCGTATGTAAATATAAATTTTTACAGTGAGATCAAAGCCAGCAACAGCCTCTTTTATGCTTAAACGTCTGACTGCGTTTAAGAATTAAAACAGTCTGTCGCTGATTTTTCTTTATTTATGGTAGGAAAAAGTTAGAGAAAGCAGTCTACCGTGTTATTGAACCCCTAACTGGTGGAGACATTAATGAGAGATTTAGAAATTAAACACGAAAGATTAACGTAGAATTTGAACTCGTATCGCTGCTTCCAATGTGGATATTCTTTGCGTTTCCTGCGCTTCTATAATGGTCTCTAAGACTTGTAAAACACGATTTTAACTTTAACATTCTTTGTCTGCGTCCATCAGACAGAGAGACTGCGCATGTCCGAGGGCGTGGATGCGTCTATGAACTTGTCGCGCGGTTACGTGAATTTATTTAAAAATAGGCCCCTTGCTTCGACCCTATTATTGTTTGCGTCCGGGAAAGTTAACTTTGAAAACGTAAGCATTAAATATCTGTTTGTTGTTTTTACTATTGTTCTTTTGTTGTTTTTGTTTTTTAGATTAAAAAAAATCGTTTTTTTTTTCTTTCTTTCTCTCTTTCGGATAGTGTCTAAAAAGCCTGTTTTTTTTTGTTTTTTTTTTTTTTTTTTGTTTTCAATTTGCTATTCTACATGTTGCCACATTGTATCTGTGTGGGAGGTCTTATTGTTTCTAACTTCTCAACAATGATCTGCGCTCACACATGTGTGTACGAAATGTACACAATAGCAGAATTTAAACAAGACAATCAAACAGACCTTAACGCTATACGGCTGTTTAATACTTATATCGATTAGTAAGGGCAAGTACAATGATAAACTTTTATTTCAAATATGTGTCAATATATAATACCCTTCAAATTTTTAGGCCATATCGAAATGACCTTTTTCATTAAAAATGTTACCATATTTCAAGCTATTATTTAAATTATATCTTAGAAAATTTCATCTTTACAAGGTGCGTCTATAAATGCCCGTACGCCATATTTTGTGAGTTAAAAGTTTATCATGAAAATGTTTAATGGGATCAGTAAGTCTGCACGCGGGTAAAGAAATAATGCACAGAAAGAGAAAGAGGAGAGATAAATAGGAATGGTAATAGTAATACACGGTGGAATAATGGATAGTGGCTCGGATTGAGGAATCGGAGAGCCAAGTTCGAATTCCAGTCGAATCCATTACATTCACTTACATGCTAATACCCTTGGGAAAGGTATGAATACTCTTCTCTCCCATAGCTATTGGTAAATAGCAAGACAGACCGGTTTCTATAGCCTTGGATGGCAACTGGTCTACTGCAGAATGAAATGGCAACCTACTGCGGGAAAAAAAATCTGCCTCGTCAGTCATGTGTCGAAAAATACATGACCGCCTAAGCGGGTATCACGCACGTCACATATATGACTGAATAGCAGTATTAACCGTTTCCCTATGAGGAAATATTCCGCATTTATTGAATTATTAAACCCATTTGAAAACCTCTGGGCGTAATGGACAAGTGCGCCCGTAATAGGAAAGTTAACGCAGATGACGACCTTTTTCGCGGATTAAAGAAATGCTGGAAAAATCTGGCGGAGAACGTTGACTTACTAAAGAATTAAGTCTATAGCATGCCACGAAGAATTAAGGCCGTTATTAAAGCAAAAGTTTAACCAGCAAAAAACTAAACCAGTTTTTGACTTGTATAATGTACATATGTATTAACACCCTGTATTAATAAACAAATTCCATTAATCAATTGTCTTGGTATAATTTTTTTGCCTCGTACTACACACACACACACACACACACACACACACACACACACACACACACACACACACACACACACACACACACACACACACACATATATATATATATATATATATATATATATATATATATATGCGTATATATGTGCGTAGGTATGAAACTAGAAAGAACACGTTAGGTGCATAATCCGGGGTTCCTTAGTATTTTTTTGTTTTTATTTTTAAGAAGACAGTGCTCCATACAGAAGTAGAGCTTATATTATAATAATATTTTTTTTGTTTAAAAATATGAGTTCCTTCCTTTACATAAGAGTTCTCATGTTTCAAAAAGCAGAGCCGAAATATCAAATAATTTTTAAAAATAAGTTGGATTGTGGTGTTTAGTCCCGTTTCACCTTCAAGAAAATTTTAGGAAAGCTTCAAGGAAATTTTAGGATTCCTAAAATTTCGCTTGAAGGTGAAACGGGACTAAACACCACAATCAACTAATTTTAATAATTATTTGATATTTCGGCTCTCGTTTTTGAAACATGAGAACTCTTATGTAGCGAAGGGGAATCATATTTTTAAACAAAAAATATTATTATAATTATATATATATATATATATATATATATATATATATATATATATATATATATATATATATATATAATAATGGACCCTCCCGTCGGTTTCGACGTATGAGGATCTGCCATCTTATTGATTCAGTTATACAAATCTTGTGTGATAATCTTAAGTGGCATTTAAGACCCGCTAGTGATTTGCAAAGGAGGCCACATATGGAGCAGGCTAACTGCGATTGAATAAATACAGACTACTTCTGTTATATCAGTAACTGCATTAATTCAAAATGTTTTTTTTCTTAATGAAAATACTTTAAAGTAATTGAAGAAGACATACCCTGCTACATCTAAACATGATGCTGTTTTTGCTCCATTCTAATTGAACGCTTTTTCTGATCGACCAGCTGGGTATGGCTGCTAGTTGCAAATCTTACAGAGTATTTGAACTTCATTTTTGGAATCTTGCAAATATAGAATTAATCTTAACAAATAAATAATCTAATAAAATATAAATTGTTTTTTTTCTTTTTAATTCCCGAGAAAAATGATAATGTTTAAATCCAGTTCATAGGTTTGGATTTTTTTAAACATTTTTAAAAGACCTTTTGAAAATTAAAATTATCAGGGGTGTATACATTAATAGCGGTGTCAAGGAAAATCCGTCCTTTTGAGCTTCAGCTTTTTGGTGTTACATAAGTTAAACTTTGCCAATTTAAATACCTGTCGAGTGTAGAAAGAGGCCAGGAAAATGTGACATATATCTTTAATGCGCCTACGAAGAGAGAAACAGAGAAATAGAAACACCTGTGCGCGTACGATAATAACAGTAATTTAAGAGGCAGTTCAACGCTCCTCAAAACCTCCCGATCAGGGTCTTACTGCTGGATGCAGTTTATCGTCATACCCAGGACGATGTGATAGATTGTACTGGACTACAACTTATCAGTAGCAGAAATCAAGCAAAAACGATTATCTATTAAGGTGTGACTTCATATGCCGTGATGGTTGGCGTTATAGCCTTATTAATGTCCGAGCTCGCTCGACCGAATAATAAATAGTACAATAACCAATGCCGTTGACCATGCTGCTAACAATCAGGCTACGTCGCAACGCCAGGCGAGCCGGCTCAATGTTATTTTATGTGGGCCAACATTTTTTTTTTTTTTTTTTTTTAGATTAATGCATTATGCGTAAGTCTTTAAGCGATTTGATTGTTTAGGCCCCAAGCAATCACTGCACGTGGACTGAAAGCCGGTGTCGATTTCATGGGCATAGTGAGTGATAATGCGATCAAGGGAGAGGGCCATTACACAGTCCCGGCTCTTCTTGGCCGGTGGTCCTTGATCGACCATCGCCGTACACACCTTCCTCGACCAACACACATACAGACACAGACACAGACACCCCCCACCCTCGCGTGAGCAGATTTCACGCTTACGTATTTTTTGTAACTCTAATCATTAACGCAGGCATACACCGGACACATTCACAGTGACACACAGATATATTAATGGGTATTAATATATAAAGTGAGAGTTTTGGATATATTTTCAAACCGGATTTTCATAGAGGCTCCTAATAATAATCAGTGGCCGGTATTTAAGATCAATTGACAAAATAGAACAAGATAAAAGACACGATATAGCAGATTTTTATATGGTCATATGGTGGTACAAATCAGGTGTCTTCGACGAAGATACGTTTGTGAGTGCCTGCAGCAAGTTTGCTTCATTTGCGAAGAATTTCCCAGGAAGGTAGTTGTTCAGGGTATGCAAGAAGTGGTAATACGCCGAAGAGTAAAATGCATAAAACAATGGAATCCCAGTCAAGTTTCCGTATTTAGAGGTACGATGGAGTAATAGATAGCGGCTTTGATTGAAGAATTGGAGAGCCGAGTTCGAATTCTAGTCGAATCTATTACATTCACTTACGTGCTAATAACCTTGGTATGAGTCCTCATCTTCTCCCTCCAGCTATGGATAAATAGCAGGACAGTCCGAGTTTTATAGCCTTGGATGACAACTGCTCTATCGTAGAAAAAAATGGCAACCTACTGCGGAAAAAAATCTGCCTCGTCAGTCATGTATCAAAAGATACATGATCGCCTAAGCGTCTATCCCGTATGGCACATAACTGATTGATCAACCCTAACCATAACCCACCCGCACCAGAAGTAGCCTGATATTGTCATGAAGGGGGGGGGGGATGAACCATTGCAGTTAATCAATGCTGGCTCCTTCGCTTCATTGCTTGTTGCACACGTTCCAATTGCTTCAAGATCAGGTCCGCAGTGATAATTTGGCCCGTTGACAGCAGCTCTGTAACCCCAAGTGTATATTCGTGGCATTCCCGCCTTGCTTGGTATGAAAAGATTAAAAATTACAAAGATATAACGCTCACCAACCAATTTCTATTCTGTTGTCAACGTTTCGTTCAGTAAGAACATCATCAAAATAATAAAAAAGAAAAAATGGCAACATTCTACAAAGTAACCAAAGTGCCTGCCGCTTTTTATTTGTTAGGAAAAAAAGCTATGTAGCAAATTTGGCATATCCTTAAATTAGTCCCCATCGGGGTCCAGAATGTCTTTTTTTTTTTAAGCATTAAGCCCCGAGCAAGGCGTGAAGCCACTAGGATGCAGGGGGTTGCAGAAGATTTGGAACAAGAACAGATAGGAGTGATAGAAGAAAGGATGAGGAGAGGGATAGTGGATAGATAAAGGTAACTGGAGATGTCGATTGACATTACATTTGAATAGATTTGGAGAAATAGTGTTTGGGAGGGTGCTCTCACTGGGAAGAGGTGCGAGGTATGAAGCTATTGGAGTAGAAGAGACGGCTACATTCAAAGGTTTCTACAGTGTAAGGGTGGGAGCGGGATGCCAGCCTCGTAGAGCACTTGAATTCATGGAGTCTGTGAACCAGTGAAAGCAGCTCATCGTGAAAGTATTTGTAGAAAAGACAGAGACAGGTCTTGCCGTGGTGCCTTAAGCTGGGCAATGTCCTGTCGGTAAAAATCATGTGTTTTTTCTACGCGAATAAATCTGTGAATGCCTGTCGCATGTCACGTCTCCTTCATTTGTGAAGGATTTCCCCAAAAGAAAGTTTTCCAGTGTATTGAACATGTGGTAATTTGTTGGCACAAAATCTGATGATTAAGGCAGATGGCACGGAGTCTATCAGCCAAGTCGCCGCCTAGTTTTCCAGGCCACACGAGGCCTGAAATTTTCATGGAATAACAGTACACCCTTCTGATTAACCAATGCTGGCTCCTTCTGCTTCATTGCCTGTTGCACACGTTCCAACTACTGCGAGTACAAGATTCCAAAGATGGTTTTGACCGTTGACCTCAGCTCATAGACTAGTTCACCAGATACAGCGCATGATATTGCGTGCATGTAGAGGCGATCTTATGGTGTGAGGGATAGGGTACAGTGAGGACAAGCAATATATGGTACGATTCGAAGTATCATCCAAGATCTACTTTTCGTCACCGGTGAGCACTTGATCAAAATGGGTACGTCTATTGGCGGTAAAAATCAAGTGTCTGCGATGCAAAGAAGTCTGTGAGTGCATGCTGTAATTCTGCCTCATTTGCGAAGTATTTCTCGCGTAGGTGAGGCAATGGACGAGGTGTTAATCTGTTGGCACAAGCTCCGAGGAGTAAGATGGATGGCCCAGTATCCCTAGTTACCCACGTCACATGATTCCTGGCATTGTCACAGACGAAGAGTACATCATCACAATTAACCAATGTTGGCTCCTTCTGCTTCAGTGCCTTTTGGACACGTTCCAACTGCTGCGAGTACAAGATTCCAAAGATGGTTCGGTCCGTTGGCAGCAGCTCATAGATTAGTTCACCAGATACATAGTAAGATACTGCGTGTATGTAGAGGTGGTGTGAGGCATAGGGTACAGTGGTGACAACCAATATATAGTACGATTCGGAGTATCATACACGATCTACATTTCGTCACTGGTGAGTCCTCGATCACATATGGGTACGTTGCTTTGCCTAGAAATCAACGAGAAACAGCTCTGACTATATTTCTGAGATGAGGTATTATGTACATTATTTACATTATTCGGACTATTGTCCTCATCTTTTTTGCCTTATCTATCACAACGTTTCGGCCGTTGCACACTCCGGCCTTCTTCAAGTGGTTGGAATGTCGAACTGAACCCTTTATTTCGTTCACTGGGGTAGACTGTTCTAGTTCCACGTGCCATGTTTGATGGATGTCAGTTATCAGTTATCTCCTGTTAGTTTCCCTCTGATAGTTCTCCACAGCCTTAACCGGGTATTGAACTCACACTCTTTGGGTACTGTCACTGGATCTAACCAACGCCTTTATCCACTGTGCCATGTGTCAGGACATTTGAAGATTTTAGCTTCGGTTTTTGAAACTTGGTAATTCATGTGTAGCGAAGGAACCATTTTTTTAAATCAGTTAATTTTTAATATATATAAGCGTAGATATTTTATATCTATTAAAGATAATAGCCTTGCGATAATGTGGTTGCTGTGTGTGGATACTTTGAACAAGAATCATGTTGTGTATTAACCAAACTTTTTAAGATGATCGTCATTTTCAGCTGTGAGTGAGAAAAGAAAATTATGTATGTTCGATGAAGTATTAGATTGGTGCAAAAATAATGACGTAAGAATGTCGTTTTTGACGTTACGACAAAAAACGACATTATTACGTCATTATTTTTGCACCAACCTAATAGATTGCAACATTATTTTTAAGTGTCGTTTTCTTTATAAATTAGCCAAAAAAATGCCTTGATTTTTTTTTTTTGGTGCGGGGAGCGATCACTGACACGCATATGAGTGCTTCATGTGCAGTGAAAGTGGTGGGGTGGCCGTGAGAGTGATGGCATTTCTCTCGTCCAATGCAGGTGCGTTGCTCACACACATTTGTCATAGCTCGAGCAAGGGCGAAGGAAAATGGCGGCATCCAAGCAGCTCACTCCTGGTTTGTCCGCTTTACGACTTTAAGACGGGCTTGCCCACTGCCGCATAAAGTCGCCGAATACGTCAAGCCTTTACGGATAATGTAAGTGAACGCACCGCCAGGAACTGATTCCAGAATTTCAGGTCTGGAGATCTATCCGTTTCTGTTGAACGCCGGAGTATCCGGCTACAGCTCCTGGATGATGAGACCCCGAAGGCAGCCAGACCTGTGGTGAGCTTGAAGAACGCTTTCTGATGAAACAGTAAGACCTGCACCTGCACTGCATAGGGACGGAGTTTAAGTTAAGCAAGTGGGTACCCCACACAATGTCGAAAGGCAACAAACGGTTACTAATGATAAGCTGTTTCTCATTATTTACATTATTCGGACTATTATCCTCATCTTTTTCGCCATATCTATCACAACGTTTCGGCCGTTGTACGCCCCGGCCTTCTTCAGGTGGTTGGAATGTCGAACTGAACCCTTTATTTCGCTCACTGGGGTAGACTGTTCTAGTTCCACGTGCCATGTTTGATGGATGTCAGTTATCTCCTGTTAATTTCCCTCTGAAAATTCTCCACTGCCTTAGCTGGGTATTGAACTCACATTATTTGGGTCCTGTCACTGGATCTAACTAACGCCTTTATCCACTATGCCATGTGACAAAATTAGGACAATAGTCTGAATAATGTAAATAGTGTGCAAAATACCTCATTTCAGAAATATAGACAGGAACTACATAACTAGTTGTTCCAAAATTCGCTTGAAGATGAAACAGAACTAATGCTTTTAATTTAATTATATAATTAAATTTTAAATTTTCAGCTTCGGCTTTTGAAACATGGTAATTTCTGTGTAGCGAAGGAAACATATTTTTAAATCAGTTAATTTATAATATTTATGCTCTGTAAATTTACATTGAACACTGTTTTGTAAAAATAAAAATATCAATAAGAACACCGGATTATATATCTTACTGTTCTTTCTTTTTATTATAATATATATACATATATATATATATATATATATATATGTGTGTGTGTGTGTGTGTGTGTGTGTGTGTGTGTGTGTGTGTGTGTGCGTGTGTGTGTGTGTGCGTGTGTGTGTGTGTCCGTATATATTTTTGGCAGCAATTTTTCATTAATGCATGCTCCATTAAATAATATAGACATGTTTTGTCTATTTATTTTAAGTAAGTTCATTTCATATTGTCTGATAAGCTTAATCACATTGTCATTGAAATAATTACACAATTCCGTACACAATTCCAGAAAATTCTCGCTGAAACACAACCATACTTAAACATGAAAAAATAAACAAAAACTAAAAATTCTTGAAGCTTTATACATAAAACAGTTGAAACCTAACCTGAACAAAATAAACTATAAAATCTCCCCAAATATTCTTAAATGCCTATAATTGATAACAAAATCCATTGGTTTATACCAACAGCTTCCCATACTTAATACTTCTCGTTTTTCACTCTCACGTGGTCATGTGTGACGTCACGAGCTGCGACGCGATTTTTGCTTCCGTGTCTCGTATAAACGAGGTTGTCGTTACTTTGACTTTTTTCATGCAACAAAAACAGACTATCATTATTGCTTCGTCCGTGTATTAGTTTATATACTGAAATGTAATTGTCAAATTTGATAATGGCTTATGTAAGTCGAAAGCTTAGATTGGATTTAAACATGTATCAATATGGTGATTTCTTTTCGTCTTTCAATGATAATATTATTAAGCTTATCAGACAACATGAAAGAAACTTACTTAAAATAAATAGACAAAACTTGTCTATATTATTTAATGAAACATGCATTAATATATATATATATATATATATATATATATATGTATATATATATTCCGAGCGCTTTCGGCTATACATTTAGCCATTTTCAAGGATGAAGTATTTTAACTGTTAAATAAAAAACACGGTCAAGATATTGTGTACATGTTCATAGTTGACATTATTAAGTGAAAATGGCTAAATGTGTAGCCGAAAACGTTTGAAATAGAAAAACATTTTGACAGTTTTTATATAATTTATCATCTGAAAAGAAAAAAAGATTATTAGATCGCACGAGAACTTGTATAAAGAAACTAAATCAAAGCACCTTGTCTATCGTATTCCGTGAAATGCGCATGAAAGAAGGATTGCTGCCTAAATACACAAACATATATGTATACTAGCGGTAGAGCCCGGCGTTGCTCGGGGATGTAACAGTAAGAGATAGATCAAGTATCGACCATCATAAAGACTAAAAAATAAAATTGACAAAGATTATTGTTTAAGGTTGACGGGCACGCATGTCTTAATTAGTTTTTTTTTTGTTTGTTTGTTTTTTTTTTGTTCTTTTTTTTACGAATTGGTCAAACCCAAACTCAAACAAAAACATTGTTTTCAATCGTTATGAGTCTACCGATTGAATAGAATTTTATTATAAACAATTGTCTTGTAAATGGAATTTTTAAAGCATTCTGAATGTGAAACAAAGAAAAAAGTGTGCAAGACAATAAGAAACACTACCTGCCCCCCCCAAATAAGTGAAGTTTTGTTGAAATCGGTTGAAAAATGTAGGAAATCCGATCCCATATATAAACGAACACAGAAACACACACAAAAACCTGGGTTTTATAATAAGTATAACTCGATGTGAGTTGTCCCCTTTCATTCTCGCCTCTTAATCGTGTTTTCAAATTGATTTCGTGCAAAAACAATTCTTTTTTTCCAATTTTTTGCGCTGTCAGAACCACCGCAAGGTAATTTTACGTCGTCCTGTGAAGTTTTGTTGAAATCAGTTGAAAAATGTAGGAAACCCGATCCAATATATAAACGAACACACACACACACACACACACACACACACAACCACAACCTGGGTTTCATAATAAGTATGATACAGGGTGACCCCAAAAAACGGGAATTTTTGAAGTGCGTATTGCCAGACATGAGCAAGTGGCAACACTGTGAGACAGTGACCTTGAGCAAGTAAACATTTCGCCATTTAGAATTCAAGATGAAATTCACAGTATCCCAGCTGAGATGTTGCAGCAGCCAATGAGGAATCTCCTATGAACCGACAGCCCAGACACCAGCACATATGATTTGATTATAGTGGTGAAAGCTTTGTGCAGAACCAACCACCGCTTTTTGAAGGCCCAAATACAGAGACCTGCTGTACTGTGGTATATTTATATGTATATATCTATATATATACAATGTAAACCGGATATAATAGACCCGGATATAAGAGAAACCCGGATATAAGAGAAATCCGGATATAAGAGAGATTTTCTCTGGTCCCAAATTAGAGCCTGTGATAATGTATATAAAATAGACCAAACCCGGATATAAGAGGAACCCGGATATAAGAGACTTCTTCTCCGGTCCCGACAACTCTCTTATATTCGGATTACACTGTATATATATATATATATATATATATATATGTGTGTGTGTGTGTGTGTGTGTGTGTGTGTGTGTGTGTACCACAGTACAACGCACACACTCTCTCTCACACACACTTGACAGGTAACTGCGGTTAATTTTTTTATTTAATATTTCTTGTGTTCATATTATATTCTCCATTTCTGAACAAATTTTTTTTTTAGAAATTCTCTAAAAGTTCTGTATGTTCGAGCGCTTTCGGCTATACGTTTAGCCATTATAAATGAGGACTTTATTTTTGGTTTTAACTGACCGTATGGATTGTTTTTATGTTTTCTTTCCAAACACGGTCATCACATTGTGGCCATATTCATAGTAAATATCAATGAGTATTGTTTTATTTTTTCCCATTAGTAATGGTTCTATTATTTTCAGCGTTTTTCTACATGTGGATGAGGCTCTTATAATTGTATTACAAGCAAGTATGTTGCGAATGTTGTTTGGTAAGTCACTATCTGTATTAAAATGAGACCTAATAGAGCTATGGTCACAGAGTTGTAACCTTCTACTTGTATTAGTTCCATATATATATATATATGTTAATGACAATTTATTTATTCATTTTATTTATGTTTAACGTTGTTATTTTATAGATACAAGTATTTCAAATGCTCTGTTTTTATTAAATAACATTTACTGAATGTGGATTCGAACCTGCATCCTATACGGAACTGGCTCTTATATTATAAATACAATCTTCCATGAATCTCGTACATTCACAACTGCTCTGGCGTATCGAATGTAAATAAATGACGTCATATGTTTGCGAATTTATTAAAGACATTTTTTTTATGTTTAACGTTATTTTATCTGTATTTAAAATGATAAACAGTAGACATTTGCTCCTATTAAATATGTTAAAGCTGAATGTAGAAAATAGAGCTATGGTCACGGTAAATGAGTTGTAACCTTCTACTTGTAGTGGTTGGTTCATATATATATATATATATATATATATATATATATATTGAAATGGACAAATTCCGACAATTATTTAAGACATTTTTTTTATGTTTATACGGTCTTTTATAGATACAAATATTTAAGTAAATGCTCTGTTTATAATAAACAGTATTAAATAACATTTACCGGCCTGAACGTCCGAGAAATTTTCATGAAAAATATGCGTCTTCCGACAGGAATCGAACCTGTATCCTATCGTCATATAGCCTGACGTGCCTTTACCGTTTGGGCCACAGAGGAAAGTTCGGTTAGCAAGGTTGATTTTCCTGTTTTTAAACTCAATTCTCCATGATTTTCTCTCATTCATTCATATCTGCTCAATGAGTATCCAATGTAAACAAATGACGTCATACATTATGAAATGGACAAAATCCGAAAATTATTTAACGCATTTTTTTATGTTTATAAGTTCTTTTTATAGATACAAATATTTCTCGGATATTCAGGCCGGTAAATTTTATTAATACTGTTTATTAAAACAGAGATTTTCTTAAATATTTTTTATCTATAAAAAGAACGTATAAACATAAAAAATGTCAATATATATATATATATATATATATATATATATATATATATAATTAATAAAAGTAAAAGTTTTTCACTTAGCTGATTGATGTTACCTTCTTATTTACTTAGCTGATTGATGTTTTGTAAACGGACACTCCAGGAATTACTCCGTCCAATCGTCAGGGGGTGTCAACAAAGGAGGCCACATATGGAGCAGGTGTGAGAATTGTGAGCTGAGATCACTGTTAGATTGGCTGAACTTTTAGATCGTGCTCTCGCAGATTGAAAATTGCTGAGTCCACTAAAACACCTTGACCTCCATTCTACCCGCTCCAAAGCTAAGCGCTCAAGGTTATTATGTGGTATATTAACTGCTGCCAAGTTGCTTTTCAGCTTGTCTTTGTATCTTAGCCATAGGCGTCCTACATTCCTGTAGCCCTGATCTAACTGGCTGTACATTAGGATCTTGGGTATCCTGTCATCAGACATACTCAAGACATGACCAGTCCAGCGTAACTGAGACATATATATATATATATATATATATAGACATATATATATATATATATATATATATATATCATTATTGGCCTACTATCGATATTGAGCCCTCTTTTGAATTAATGCTGTGAACGTTAGAATTTATTTATTATTATACGCTTAACATTCACCTGCATCCATACCGTGCGCCAACGGCTTAGGGGTAAAATCTCCGACTGACCACAATTCAGCCGGGTTTTGCTCCTAGTTAGAGGCAACCGGACGTCTAGCCACACTGATGAACTGTGATACAGCAAGAAACAGTCTGTCTGTGGATGACAATACATCTATATATATATATATATATATATATATATATATATATATATATATATATATATATATATATATATATAAAAAAAACGTGGGTAAATAATCTAAAGTGTATACTAATAATATAAAATATTAAATCTGATCCACAATGTGAACTCAAAAATGTTATAAATGAATTTGTCCGATAATCGAAAAAGCATGAAATCCAGAAACACCTATGCATTCGACTGCATATGCTAGCTCTATCTCTTATATCAAGCGCTTTCCAATAAGTACCGCGCATATATAATATATGGAAAAATTATATATATATATAGTTTGTTAATTCATTTCTAATATTAAAAGACTTTCAATTGTGGCAATATAAATATATACTAAATCACACATAAACCCATTAAGTCTCTTTTAAAAGAAGTTCATGATACAAAATGTTGATCGACTTTGTTTGTTCCAGCATCTCCTTTTCCGATCTTCTCAAAATAATCTGACTGTCGGACTTCGGAAATTCTCTTGCATATCTATCGATAAACCCATTGGGTCTCTTTTAAAAGCAGTTCATGATACAAAATGATGACGTAACAATGTTATTATTAATTACACATTTTCATTGGTCAAGACGTTAAAAGACGTTTCATAATTCCATTGGATTCTTTCATTGTAAGTTGGTAGCTCCGTTGTGTAAGTTTGTTGAAGGCCTCATGGTTCGCATGTTGCACGGAAATTTCTTTGTCCTTGAGGCCTCTTCTGTTTGTAGCAATGTGGCACCGCCGTTGACGAAGGCTGAACTTTATGTATTCCACTGCTTGCAAGGAGTTATGAGAGTCGTGATTTGATTGACACGTCAGAAGGGATTCTATGGAGGTGAGACGTTCACCTCTTCCCAACCTTCTTGTACTTTAGGCATCTGCTTAAAGTCAAGATTAGGACGGAAAGGCGGCGAGTCTCTTCATCAGAATTCGGCAAAATGTGGGTAAATCTTGCGCGACTGTGTAGAGTGAAAGGGGCTGACCTGGAGTGGCACTTGAATGTCGGTTAGGTACAGGATTTTGTCCTACCAGGGTTGAACAGAGGCAACCGGCGCCGATATTATGCTAGTTTGGCTTTTTTAGTTTGAATCTTTAGTTTCCCGTTTCTGGTTAACTTAGCTAGGGTATGCATGCTCATTGGCCCCTTTTATTTCTGTCCCTATATTTCTTTTGTTTAATTCCCCATCCCCCCCTCGTTAGGTGGTCAGTGATGTTAGTTCTCTGGTTGTTGCGGGATGACCTTCGTTTCGTGTGTGTGTTTTCGTATTTGCTATTGTGTCTAAATGAGTGCGTGTTTGTGGGAGTGCTTGGTTATTTATAATGTTATAGTCCCGCAATTATTTCGTCCTGTTAACTGATGTTTCTGCCACATTTAGGGATGGGGGGGTATTACTAACCCTATTTTCTTTTGTTTTATATAAATAGTATTAATTTATATTGTAAATAATCATTGGGATTTTTTTTAAATTGTTGCCCCCCCCCACAGACTTTGAAATGTACATATGGGGACTAGTTAGGATTTCATAGAGAATTTGAGGTATTACGGTGGACGTAGTAAGAAAGGTAGGAGTGAATGTGTTGTTTTGGTGATAGGAATATTGTTCGTATGTTTGGATCCGTGTCTGTGACTAGCTAAGTTTAGAATTAAAACAGAAGACCGTCCTTCCCCAATCCCATTTTTGGTCTTGTGACACATTGTGTACTAGTGTACGAATAAATAACAATTTCATTGGATTTCATAGTTAAAATGTTGCCTGAAAATCTGGGCTACTAGCTTAAAACAGGATAGATCTTTTTCGAAATAATATGGATATTTTTATTATTAATTATTAGTTATAATAAGTAAAAGACAGGTGTTGATATCAATGTCCATTTTTATATTTACATCAACTCTATCCCTGATATTGAACTCTATAACCTATAAATATAGCATACCTTAAAACTATATTTTATCAGATATATATATATATATATATATATATATATATATATATATAAGACACATTTCATTAAGGACTACAGACAAGATAGTACTATTAAGCATCTTTATTTAATTTTTCTTGTGTTCGAAAAAGTGTTTTCTTTTCTGAACACAGAATGTGTAGAAACTATCCAAATCTTTTATAATTACGAGCGCCTTCGGCTATACTTTTAGCCATTATCAAGGATGATTTTATTTTTTCAATTTAATTAATTGTGTGCGATGTGTGTATATATCGAAATTTATAGGGATGTTTTATTTTCCGAACATAATTATCACATTTTGGCCGTGTTCGTAGAAAAAGTGATAAAATAAGGAGCGAATTAATACTAATAAATAAGGATATTACTTCTTTAATACACACACACACACAAACACACACACACATACACACGCGCTCACACACACACACACATACACACGCGCTCACACACACACACACATACACACGCGCTCACACACATATATATATATATATATATATATATATCCCGACTCAAATCCAGAGACACACACACACTCATAGATGCGCGTACACATATATATATATGTATATATATAAGCAAATATATGGATATAGATTCAACAGTATGAAGAAAAATATATACAGAAAAAACAAACAAAAATCTTAATATGCAATGATGCTGTATTAATGTTAATATAAAGTCAACGTCGGACGTTTCGGTCTATATTAGACCATCTTCAGGACATTTTCATTTAAACATAATTAACATTAGAGCATATAAAAATTCAACACGAAAAGACGATGGACATAAGAGCACAACTAATCCAAACAGATAACTGAAATTTTTATATAAGATCAGCGTTCCGTTTAAATATGATCACGTTGTCGTCACGTGGGCGATGTTGTTAAAACGTATTCGAAGATGATTTCCAAATATTAAAATATAAAAAACGTCGATTGAACTATTTTATATAAACAGTTCAAGAAATCCCTTCCGTTGATATAAGAATACGTAGAGATCAATAGGTTCTTATATCTTCATACAAGCTTGAACTGTTTATATAAAATATATCACCGCTCACCAGTATGGCTAGACGTCCGGTGTGAATTTAAGCGTATTTATTTTTAGATAAACCTACAGTGACTGAGAGAACTCGATTCCATTTACCGAAGAGTCTTGCATTATTAGCCGTAATAGTCACTGTTTACAAACCTACACTTCCTCCCCAGAGAGCTAAAGCTAAACCATATATATATATATATATAAATAAATTTTTATATATATATATATATATATATATTATTATTATTATTATTATTATTATTATTCCCACCAATAAACTTTGTCCTTTTTTTCTTTTTTTATTATATAATTTACTCTATTTACCTCAATTTAGCTCTGTTAAGCGAGGTACGAAACCGGTTAGCTTGTCCGTTTTTCATTTTTACTTTTTATTATCATGAGTGGTAATAATAAAATTAATTTTGTCTGTTCATGTCAATCATAAAATTTTGTACCACCAAACATATCTTTAAATATATATATATATATATATATATATATATATATATATATATATATATATCTTTAAATATGAGCATTTACTTAAACATTTGTATCTATAAAAAGTATTTACTAACATGAAAATAGTTTTAAAATAATTGTCGGACTTTGTCCATTTCATAATGTGTGACGTCATTTGTTTACATTTGGATACGCCATGAGCAGATATGAATATACGTGAAAGAATCATGGAAGATTGTAGTTTAAAGACAGTAAAATCTAACCGAACGATCCTCTGTGGCCCAATCGGTTAAGGCACGTCAGGCTATATGACTGTTTCGTATAGGATACAGTTTCGATTCCTTTTTATGAAAATTTCTCGGACATTCAGGCCGGTAAATGTTGTTTAATACTGTTTATTAGAAACAGAGCATTTACTTAAATATTTGTATCTATAAAAAGAATGTATAAACATAAAAATGTCTTAAAATAATTGTCGGACTTTGTCCATTTCATAATGTGTGACGTCATTACACACACACACACACACACACACACACACATATATATATATATATATATATATATATATATATATATATATATATGTAGTCTCGCTTCTAGATCATATCCGATTAACGGGGTGGGGTCCCAGGTGGGGGGGTGGGTGCCATACTTGGACCCATATTTTTCCTTATCTTTCCCTCCCGAGGAAATATAAATTTGAATCCTCTTCCGTCTCTGGTGTATTTAAGTGTACTACTAAATTAGCAGTTAGGTCTCATCCTTTTGATCCTGTTGAAATAGCTAGTAAGCATTAGCACTGAACCGTAAGTTCTATGCTAATAGTTTCATCTCTAGTACTTCTCGATTCGAAAATGACAAGCATTACGCTCTCTTGCGCCAGTCTTGTTCTTTCACTTTCACTTTCTCTTATTTTCTCTTTCTCAATTCCATTCTCTTCTACTTTTCTCCCTTTTTCTTTATTTCTTTCCTTCTTTCATTGTCTCTCTTTCATTTTCTTCTTCTCTTTCGCTCTTTCTTTTCTTCTTCTTTTCTCTCTTTCTATTTCTCTTTCATTTTATCTGTATCAGTTTTCTTTTTTTTTTATTTCTTTTTCTTTTCTCTTTCTTTTTTTTCTTTCTTTTTCTTTCTTTTTCTTTCTTTTTCTTTTCTCTTTCTTTTTTCTTTCTTTCATTTTCTTTCTTTTTTTTTTTTTTTCTTTCTTTTTTCTTTTTCTTTCTTTCTTTTTCTTTTCTCTTTCTTTTTTCTTTCTTTCTTTTTCTTTCTTTTTCATTCTTTTTCTTTTCTCTTTCTCTTTTCTTTCTTTCTTTTCGCTTTCTTTTTCATTCTTTCTTTTTCTTTTTTCTTTCTTTCTTTTTCTTTTCTCTTTCTTTTTTCTTTCTTTCTTTTTCTTTTTCTTTCTTTCTTTCTTTTCTTTCTTTTTCTTTTTCTTTCTTTCTTTTTCTTTCTTTCTTTTCTCTTTCTTTTTCATTCTTTCTTTTTCTTTTTTCTTTCTTTCTTTTTCTTTTTTTTTTCTTTCTTTTTCTTTCTTTCTTTCTTTCTTTTTTCTTTTCCTCCCACCTCGCTCTTGTCCTTTTCATTTTTCTTTCCTTTTCTTTTTCTTCGCTTTCGTTCATTCTCTTTCTCGTTCTCTTTCCTGCTTCTCCTTTTTTCTCTCCCTTTATTTGCCTCCATTTTTTCGCTCTCCCATTCTCTTATTTTCTGTCACTTACTCTTTATTTTCTCTTAATTCTCTCATTTACTCGTTCTCTCTCTTTTTCTCTTTCTTCTTTCTTTCTTTCTTTCTTCTTGATTTCCCATTTCTTTGTCTTTCTCTTACTTTCTTTTAGTTTCCCCTCTCATTTTCTCTTTCATTTATTCATTCTCTCTCTTTTCTCTCGTTTTGATTTTTCTTTCCTTCTCTCTGATTTTTTTAGTTCTTTCTTCTTTTTTTTCTCTTTCTCTGAATTTTTCTCATGTTCTTTCTTCCTTTATTTTTTTCATTTTCTCGTTTTTTTTGTCTCTCTCTTTTTATTTTCTGTTACAACCTCCTCTCTTTCATGTTCGCTTCCCCATCTTACTCCCTCTTCTATTTTTGCTTTACTCTCACTTTTCACCCCCTTCTTTTTCCTTCTCTCTCTCTCCCTCTCTCTCTCTCTCTCTCTCTCTCTCTCTCTCTCTCTTCGCGTGTGTGTATGTATGACAGACAAGTAAGTGTCTGTCTACCAACTCCCGTTCCACCTCTTTAACCAGTGTTCAATCAGACCTCCTCATGGCTGACTATTGTGACACAAAGACGGGAATAGTTATTCACCCCTTCACTTTCTCTAATCTTGCTCAAGTACAAGAAAAAAAATGAAAAAAAAAACCCTTCTGTGATGGGGTTTATGCTCCCTACCCGTCCGGTCTAATCACACGCGGCTAGGTCCCATTCAATTCACCCTTCCCGACGATATTTTTATAAAACCTGTTCAGCTAATGGATAGAGACGAGTGGAATAAAAATAGATATTTGGTGAGGGTGAGGGAAAAAAGATGAAAAAAAAATTTAAACTACATCACGTGACAAAAGAGAAAATGGGGGCTTAATACCCAGAAACTTGATACGCGATTGCAGCAGTTGGCTGTTTTATCGATGACTCCCCAGTATAAAGAGAGTCGCAACAATTGTTATCGGGCAAGGAAACAATATGTCGAATACAAGACATTTCTCAGGAGACCTATGCTAATAGTTTCTTCTGTGATACTTCTAGCTTGTGGAGCACACTTCCGCCTTCTTACATCCCAGTCAACTTTGATCTTCAAACATTCAAATGCAATGTCAGTCGCTATCGTCTGTCTTCTTAATTCCTCTTCTTTCATTGTCCTTTCCTCGCACTAAAGTCTTCTAATTCTCTTTCATTCTTCTTACTTTCCAGTCAACATCTTCAAAAGTTTCAATGCAATGTCAATCGTTATCTTCTGTCTTCTTAATTTCTCTTCTTTCATTGTCCTTTCCTCTCTTCTTCTAATTCTCTTTCATTCTTCTTACTTTCCAGTCATTGATCTTCCAAAATTTCAATGCAATGTCAATCGTTATCTTCTGTCTTTTTAATTCCTCTTCTTTTATTGTCCTTTCCCCTCACTAAAGTCTTCTAATTCTCTTTCATTCTTCTTACTTTCCAGTCAACTTTGATCTTCAAAAATTTCAATGCAATGTCAATCGTTATCTTCTGTCTTCTTAATTCTTTAAAAAAATCTGGGGGGTTCAGATCAGGCGTGTGAGGTGTCCATTCCACTTCCGTTTTGCAGCTGTTTCTATTTTCTCATTCTTCCACGCCCAGTAACCCCTTGCGTCTTAGTGGCTTTATTACCTTACTTTGGGTGAAAAAAAAAAGAATTTGTCTGTCGGCGGTGACTAAAAATTATTGATACTCTTTATAGAAAACAAATCCAAGCATCAACCTTAGTTCATCTGACAATAATTCGAATCTGATGGAGGTCTTCTAAGATAACACCCTAACATAAAGCCATGCCACATCCTCTTGCACAACCTGAGATTGCTACTAATTCTATATAATACAGAGTGTTGCACAATTTTTGAAACAAAATAATCGGGCACAAATCAAGGACCCGAAATGATAGAGTGGTGGAAATTAAATTTATTGAAAGAAAAATGGATAACATTTTAGGATCTGCAACGATTTAGTCTCAAACATAAACTAAAAATGTCAAGAAGAGCCTTAGAGTACATGCTCCAGATGTCTGCCGTTCAGATGAAGGCACTTTTGAATGCAAAGTTGTTGATAACGAGTGCACATTCCTCTTATGTGATCGCTTGTATCCTTTCAGTGATGGCTGCCTTTTTTTGCAATAATGGTTTGACGGTTGCCCTGGTAGATGTTGTCTTTGAGGAACTTCCAGAAATATCTGGAGGGGCTCTGTTCAGGTGTATGAGGTGGCCAGTCCACATCAATTTGCGGATGATGAGATACTCCACTTTTCACGGAGTCGTGCCATGGTAACATTAGCAATGTGAGGAGGAGCATCATCCTGCCGGAACCCCTGTTCCTCTTCATCAAGGTCCTCAAGCTCCTCAGGTTTTGCCAGTCTGAGAAGCCGCTGATTTGTTTCAACAACTGGGAAAAACTTTCGGATATTCATTTAGGCATAATCGAGGATAATTCTTTTTTCTTTTTTAATTTAACTGAATGTATGGCTCTTTTATTTATGTATCAAGAGTTACAGGAACGTTTTATTTTCAAAACACGGTCAGCAAATTGTGGCCGTGTTCATAGTTGATGTCATTGAGTGTTGACTTCCATGATTTTTAATCATTTTCTTTTACATGTGGATGAGGTTATTATACTTGTATTTTCTACAAGTACGTAGGTAGGTTTGCGTTTATGTTTAAACGAGTCCCAATTCAATTGAATCACAAGAGGAGCCCTAGAATAAATGGTCCATATATACGTTGTTCATCTGAAGGTACCGTTGAATACGAAGTTGTTGATAACGCGTGTACATTCCTCTTGGCTGATCACTTGAAACTTCTCAGTAATGGTAGCTTTCAATAGATGGTAAATGTTGTCCTTGACGAAAAAATCTGTGGGCTTCAGGTCAGGCAACTGAGGTACCCATTCCACTTAAGTTTGCAGATGATGAGACACTCCGCTATCTTTTCCCGGAGTCATGCCATGGTACCATTAGCAGTGTGAGGAGGAGCATCATCCTGTTGAAACCACTGTTCCTCCTCATGAAGGTTCTCACACTCCTCGACTTCTCTACCACCTGAGAAGCGCTGCTTTGTTTCAACAATTGGGAAACACCGTGTATTCAATTTTTAAAAATTATGCCCACACTTTTCAGAGTGACAGATATTGTTCCGACCTATCCTCATAATATGCACTTCTTAGTTCTACCCTTTACGCAGTAAATTCACTAACACTCTACCAGTGTGGCTCATGGGTCTTATATTGAGTGAACAATAGTATAATAATTCTAGAGTGCTCTGCTTTTGTATTATTTAAATCGTATGTGAGGGGAAGAAGTGGGCATTACCGATGTTCATTTTCTCTGAGGCTGGTTGCCAAACATGGCTAAAGAGCTTAGTTCGTTACTGCTATTTTACCCATAGTGGGGAGAAGATACCATATTCATTTCTTTTTCCTTAAGAGTATCAGCGCAAAGTGAACACAAACCGCCTCAGGTTTAATTTAAACTCGGTCCGCTGATTCAACTTTTCGGCGGTTTTAACCCTGCATTGCCCCCACCACCACCACCAAATTTTTAAAGTACTCGTAATTCGTACTTGGGAACTGGTTTCCTTTTCTCCCTTCCACTACTCGCCCGACTAGATGAGGGCGTGTAGCACGCGATGTGGCGCGGTTGGCGCTGAAACCCGGAGAATATGGTATACACCTGAGGAAGCCCGAATAATCTATCAACCGATTGCTCAATAAAAAAAAAAAAAAAAATTACACGAATAGATTGAAAACTCGTGTAATAACTATTTTTTTCTCATCGAAATACGAGGTCTGTCTGAGCAGTAACGGGACTGAGAGGCATTGTCCACAGAGAATTCTTGCTACAGAGCCAGACGATGAATCATCAAATCTATAAGAGGTTCCTACGGTGTTTACATCGCTCTGTGCGCGAGAAGCGACGAGAGCTGTGACAAGACAAACCCCGGCTGCTTCACCACGACAACAAACCTGATCGCAACGCCCTATCATCCGGCAGTTCCTAACCGAGGAAAACATCGCCGTACCGGATAACCACTCTATTCACCTGATCTTTGTCCATGTGACGGTTTTCTTTTCCCTGAGCTCAAGGGGAACATCAAGGGGACCCGTTTTGAAGGCGAAGAACGACGGAGCTGACGGGCATCCAAAGAGAATCCTTCCAGCAGTACATAGAAGCCTGGTAGAGAAGGGTGGAATTGACTCAAGGGGTGATTACTTTGAATGTGAAAACCTGTAGTTTATTGTCTGGAATTGAAATATATTGTTTATGAATCTTATCCCGTTACTTTTCAGACAGACCTTGTATAAAGACACAGGGTGCGATGGGCAAATTGTCGCCATTTCATATATTTAATTTCGCGCATGCGCCTTGTTTGATTTTGATTTTGTCGACTACACAGTATAGTAGGGTCAGTTGGGCACTGTCTGGGAGAAAAAGAGCACCATGTCGCGATTCAAAAATTTGGAAATGGCATGCTGCACTGCATGGCATTCACACAGGAAGCTCTAATGCGAACATTTCAGAGTGTATGGCTGTGAATCTGAGGACAGTGCAGAGGACTCAGAAAGAGTTGGATGAGTCTAATGATGATTACGAAGGTGCGGCCGCTCGTAAAACTCACTCGGATTGTTTTGCTTAGAAAAGAGCTCCCGAATTTGTTGATGAGGGGACTCAGAATCAACACGGAGGCCTACATCAAGTGACTTGAGGAGGTAGTGCTGCCCTGGGTTAAGATGGTAGTTGCTGGAAAACCTTATGCTTGGCAACAGAACTCTGCACCATGCAACACAAACAAGACACTCCAGTCATGGCAGTCAGACAATTTCTGTGGCCACATTACCCCTTACATCTTGCCACCTAATTCCCCAGATTGCATTATTATGCGTGGGGCGGAGTCGAGCGGGAGACCAGCAAAACTTCTTGTGACACCAAAGAGGAACTGAAGACAAGAATTATGGCACCATTCACTAACTTAAACAAGGAGACCGTGCAGAAGAGTTGCAGGAGATTCCGAAGTCGTCCGGAAGCTGTGTCTGTTTTTTATTGAATAAATATGCACTTTATTATTTCAAGATATTTTTTATGTGATTTTGGGAAATATATATTTACCAAAATTGCATAGAAATATCTTAATTATTTAATTTTCTGTTAAAATGCGTTATCAGTTATTTTCATTTTTGAGTCATTTAGACGACAATTTATTCGTCGCAACCTGAATTATAGACCAAGATCGTAAGTTTTACACAGGAAGGTAATAGCCTTATTTTTTTTTTCCTTTTTTATTTTTGTATTTCTCGCCTTGCAGAACAGAATGGCCAGATCTTTGGGAAAGTTCTAAATAAATCCTACAAAATTAGCCTCAAACACCAAGCATTCCCAACGCGCTAAATGTAAATTTGCTTTAAAAATAAAAATTTCTACGAACGCTCTAATTATATATCTGCCTGATTATTTCAAGAGGAAATCAGACAAGCTCTACTCCCAGACCAGATCTAATGGCATTGCCGCTTTTCTTTGTAAACCCAATTATGAAGGCAGAGGTTTACATTCCGTATTTACCCACCGTCAACAGGGCATACATATGCTTTTTGTTATTTTGATAACAATGCGAGATCGATTTTTTAAATAGATCCACGCACATGTTTCGATCGAATATAACGAACTGATCTGAAGGGGAATAAAATCAATAATTATAATGGTTCGATATAGTTATCAAATTTTAATATTCATTTAGAGTTATCAATACTATTTAACAATCGGTCGAATCAAGAAACGGCATCCTAAAGAAGGAGGTTAACACCAAATGGTGGGGGGAGGGAATGCCGGTACAATCCACCTTTGCTACTCCACAGTAGAATGTGCTTCACTAGTGTGAAACAGATCGTTAGACTCAAAGAAAATCGACCCTGCATCAACACCGATGGCAGATCTATCACTGGCTGTCTCAAGACGATAAAAATAGATGAACTCTACTTATTATTTCATTATTTCATATTAGTTTATATGTTAATATGTCAAAGATGTTCACCAAACACAATTTTTAATGAGATATATTTGTGGCAACCAGCTAGGGGTACGGTAAATCGTGTCCAGTAATTGTTAGAATTGCTGTGCCATTTGTTTACAACTCGGCGGTAAAAGTTTAAATTTTATACCCGCCATATAAGTAAACAAATTGTTTTGGAAAAAAAAATCAGGCCTAAGAACTCGACTTGTACGCCACAATTTACAGCATTTTAAAAAACGTCTAATAAATTCGATAATCTTTTCACTGAAGCAGACGAGAGAGAGCGTCATCTCTTTTTTCTTCACATTTTTCTTTGTATCTTTTTGCGATTTACTAAGCACCACTTAGATGTGGCACAAAGACGGAAGTATGGAGCACCTAGTAAGGACCGAAGTCATTATCTAGTTGTAAGTGATCTATCTTGAAAAGCTTGTTAAATATTACACCCCATGAAGTGCCATCTTTTTCTTTCATTTTTCACTGATACCAAATATTTCTTATATGACATTCAGTCTTTCCTCCCGATCAAAATGAAATAATCCAATATTTTCTAAGTATTGACAGGACATATCTTCCAAATGGGGTGCTCACGCCGGTACAATCCGAACCACAGACCTAGCCCTTTGCTACTCCACAGCAGAAAAAAGGCCTCACCAGTGTGAAGCTGATTATTACTCGCAAAGAAAATCGACCCTGCCTTTCAGATCAATCAATGGGTGTGTCAAGCCAACCATAATATTGGGTTGGGGTAATAAGCCATGAGCTTTTTTCATTTTTAAAGTAAAAATCTTTGGGAAAACAAACATTTGGCGAATGTTTTAGAACAACAATTTCTTATTGCTGTTCTAACATTCATATATATATATATATATATATATATATAATATATATATATTACATGAATATATTAATACGAAAAATAAAAATAGAAATTTTAATGATTTAAATGGCGAGAATACATCTTCGCAAACAATTTCAATAAGGTACACTAACCCCGAACCTGTATATGAATGTTATGATCCCTGTTTATAAATTCCAGTTTCATAAGGTCTTTTTTAGTTTTTACAAGCTTTCGTCTGTTCCTACAGACATCCTCAGGTATGGAAATAGATCTGTTCTTGTTTTTTGACCTTATGCAACTGGAATTTATAAACAGGAATCATATCATTCATATACAGGTTCGGGTTAGTGTACCTTTTTTAAATTTTTTGCGAAGATGTATTCTCGCCATTTAAATCATTTACCTCAAAATTTGTTTTTTGTATGAATGATTCATGTAATTATAAATTGAACTGCACCTATAATCGAAATATATATATATATATATATATGTATGTGTGCGTGATTTTTGTTAATTTCATCATTGTTTGGTTCCGTTTCAGACCCCTAAAATAAAATGTCAAGGAAAGAAATCTGCTCATTTTCGACCCCTTTTGCTTTTAGCATATAATCGAGGGGACACCGCCACCAAAGCAGCTCACGAGCTTTGTGACATGAATAAAGATGGCGCAGTGACTTAAAGTACCACCGGAAGTTGGTTTTCGCGCTTCAAAGAAGGAAATTTGGGGCTGGAGGATAGGGAGCGCCCTGGTCGACCAGTTGAGTTTGATGAAGAGCGATTAAATCAGTGTCTTCACGAAAATCCGTCAGACGACCAAAGAATTGGTGGAACAGATGAATTGCGGTCAAAAAACTGTTAAATCACCTTCATGCAATGAGGGAGGTTCATGGGTGCCATACACGCTGAATGACCACAAGTATCAGCGCGCAACAATTGCAGCCAGTTTACTGGCTCGGCATCGCCCAACATACGGTCAGAAACAACGTTTCCTTTATCGCTTTGTCACTGGCGATGAAAAATGGTGTCTTTACATCAATATGAAGCAGCGTAAAAAATGATACAGCCCCAATAAGCAATCGATACCTCGTGCTAAACAAGAACTTCATCCTAGAATGTCCCAGCTAAGGGTAAATAGTTAACTCCCAAACTGGGGTCAAAACATTATGAAAATGTCAAAATAGGTTTTAATAATAGCAAGAATTTTTTTAGGAAAAATATTACTAGCAAAAAGATTTTGAAGGAAAAATTATTACCAGCAATACATTTTTGAAAAAAAAGTAATTCACCAGCAATACATTTTTTGAAAAAAAAAAGCAATTTACCAGCAATACATTTTTTGAAAAAAAAGTAATTTACCAGCAATACATTTTTGAAAAAAAAAGTAATTTACCAGCAATACATTTTTGAAAAAAAAGTAATTTACTAGCAATACATTTTTGAAACAAAGAAAAATATATATATTACGAGCAATACATTTTTGAAGGGAAAATATTAGCAACAATGTATTTTTGAAGAAAAAAATATCACCAGCAAAAAGATTTTGAAAAAAAAAATTAGCAGCCATGCATTTTTGAAAAAGAATATTACTAGCAATAAATATCTTGTCGGGATTCAAGGTTGATATACCGTAAAATAAACCAAACGAAACCAAGCAACCCCTTCTATAAAAATCATTGAACGCCATGCAGTAAATAGGTTAAATAATTTCATCTTCCCAGCTTTGTATGAGTGACTTAAATCAAAGAAAGCATGAAGCTGAATAATTATTAAATGCAGAAGATTGGCCATAATTATTTCTCCATGGTGGACATATAGGACAAAGAAAACAATAAATCGAGAAGGACATATTGGTCGGGTTGACAGTCGACTCAAAAGGTTAATATAGAATGTCAGACATTATAGACAAATGGAGAATTTATCTTAGCCGACGCGTTTCATCTTCTGAGGAACTTTAGGTGTCCTTTTGTCTTTATTCATATTGTCCTTTTACAGATATACTCTATCTTAAATTGTGATACACAAAATTTAAAATAGAGCATATATATATATATATATATATATATATATATATATATATATATATAGTTGTATATTTAGGCAGCAATTCTTCCTTTATGCATGTTTCATTAAAAACGACAGACAAGGTACTACAGTTAAGCTTTTTATTTAATTTTTCTTGTGTTCTGACAAGAGCTTTCTTTTCTGGACAAAGGGTGTGTAAGAACTGTCCAAATGTTTTATATTTCCGAGCGCTTTCGGCTATACCTTTAGCCATTATCAAGGGTGATTCGATTTTTCAGTTTAATTGAGTGTGTGCGTTCTGTAGATGTCTTAGTGTGTGGTAGGGATGTTTTTAATTTCCGAATACGGTTAGCACATTTTGTCCGTGTTCGTAGTTAATATTGTTAAGAGTGGCTTTTTCTTTTTTATTATTAAAGCTTCCATTATTTTTAGTCTTTTTTTGCAGGTGGATGCAGTTAATATATTTGTGTTTTCTACTGGTATGTTTCTAATGGAGTCGGGTAAATTTGTGTGTGTGTTTAAATGGGTTCTAATGGAGCTGTGATCAGATAGGTGTAACGTAAGAAGTCTATATATACATAGATATCGTCGTCGGCATCCGACCGTCTCGAGAGACGATGGAGTAGCGCGGCGTATTACGAGCCTGGGTTGGATATATGGAGAACTAGGGCTGCCCAGAAGGTCTTCTTCCCCCTCTCGACCTTGCTAGCAGAGTCCAAAGGAGAGGATAAACAAATACAGTTTGGTATCAACGCGATTGCAGGAGTTGCCGGAAGGTAGCACAAAGTGCTGTCAATCCGCCTTAGGGGCTCCACTCCGGGTTTGAATTCAGAGTTTTCCTTCTCCTAGACCAGTTGCTATCCCAGTCTGTCCTGTTATTTACCCATAGCTGGAGGGAGAAGAAGTGGATTCACACCTTTCCGAAGGTTATTAGCACGCAATTGAATGTAATGGATTCGACTGGAATTCGAATTCGGCTCTCCAATTCCTCAATCCTAGTCGCTATCCATTACTCCACCGTGCCTCCTTGAAAGAATATTAATCTACAACCCAGTGTGTCTAACGATTTAATTTTTTATATTTTTTTCATTGTTCAATATATATATATATATATATATATATATATATATATATATATATAATGAAATTTCTTTTACGAACCCATTCTCTGTGAATTTGCTTTGATGCTTCGCAACATTGTCTGGTTAAAAGTTCCAGTCCCGACTTAAAACCAACTTTTGAACTAAGGACAAAAGGACAAAAGGACAAAACACTTTCGTTCAAAATTGATTGGTATCTTACTGAGTTCATTGTGCAATCAATGCTTATTTAGATTTCGGCATTAAATAACCAATCCAGGTTGATTTGCCAGTGAACAAAATCAGCCAACAAATCTTCCACGGGCAGCCATTTTTTTCCCACCCCTTCCATTCGCGGTTCTCTTGCACTGACTTTCTGTCCACCCGAAATGTCTATTTATCCAGAATATCCCAACCAAACTGTATGTCGATCAACGCAGACACCAAGTCGCAAATAAAACCCGCCGGCAACAATTTCTCAATTACCTGCGAAGCATTTTTTTTTCTTCTTCTTCTTCTTCTAGGCTATAGGCGGCAACTTGTTTACCAACTACCAACCAATATTCGACATATAACTGGCTTTCCTCTCGACTGCCAAAATGGCCACCCTTTCGATACATTCATTTTTTTTCTTTCTTTTTATGCTTTTGCCTGTTTAATCTTTAAACCGTGATTACCAGAGTTTATTTAAAATTTACAAAATATTTGCGCCAATTCTGTATACTTCTTAAACCTTTAACCAATATTCCTGTAATGGAAGACAAATTCAAGAAAGCTTTTATTTTACATGTAGTGTTTAAAGATAGCTATAAGTGCATTATAAAAAAAAAAAACTGCAAAAAGGATTTTAGCTGAGATGAGACATTACTGTTTATGATAAATGTTGAAGATTTCATTAAAGGTCCAACATTTTATTATAGCAAAACTTAAACATATATCTATATACAGTGTAACCCGGATATAAGAGAAACCCGGATATAAGAGAGATTTTCTCTGGTCCCAAATTAGAGCCTGTGTTAATGTATATAAAATAGACCAAACCCGGATATAAGAGAAACCTGGATATAAGAGAAACCCGGGTATAAGAGACTTCTTCTCCGGTCCCGACAACTCTCTTATATCCGGGTTACACTGTATATATAATTATCAAAAAGTCTGTGTTTGTGTGTGTGTGTGTGTGTGTGTGTGTGTATGTGTGTGTGTGTGATCGGATGTTGTTTAGGCATTTCCACAGTTTTCATCCGATTTCGATGATGTTTTGGTTTGATAGATAATTCCTCAGTGCCGGTGTTGAGTCCAATGAGTCCAAATTGTTAGCGACAATGGCTCTCCACTACTTCCTGTCCATTATAACTCTCGGCAACGTTTTACTATTTACTATCTGTTCTTGGATATATATCTTTCATAAAAACTTTAATAAAAATAAATTGTTTAATTTATTACAATAATATTATCTATATCTATAATGCTGAAAATGTTTGTGTATATATATATATATATATATATATATATATATATATATGTGTGTGTGTGTGTGTGTGTGTGTGTGTGTGTGTGTCTGTGTGTGTGATCGGATGTTGTCTATGCGTTTCCACAGTTTCCAATTTTGATGAAATTTTTTTGAGTCCAAATTACACATTCCCCTTCTATTGGCCAAAATTCAATCTCTCTCAAGTGAGGTAACCTTTTCTGTTGCATAAAGCCTACTACTACAGTTTTAACGCTTTGCATTCATTGTCGTTTATAGCCGTTCATAATTTTATTTTTTTTGTCCTATTTTGTTTTCAGTAAAATCGAAGATGTCTACCACTTTTGAGACATTTGTAAACAAAAGTTAAATTCTGCGTTTTAAAAATCGTGCTGAAATAGAATATACTTTCTTCAAAGATTATTTGAGGAAAATTAGACAATTTAAAGTTTATTTAATCTAATTTGAAACAAGCAGTATTTACAGAAAAAACAAGGTAGTCGAAATTAAGAAAAGTATTTCTTAAACAGTATAATTTATATTTTTCAGATGTTGATTGATGGTATTGACAGCAGATGTCAGGAGAAGCCGTCGGATGGATGAACAGAAGTGACATAAATTTTACGAATTTTAAGTGAACTTATTTAACTATCCAGCAATTTTTACAAATCAACAAATATTTTAAGCAATATAATGTCATATTTATTTGTAGGTACTTTAGCGTTATAGACTTCCGTTTAAAAATGTTTTCTGGAAAAATAATAAGATCGACGTATTAGTGTTTCTTTGTTTCCCTTTTCCTTAAAACTTTGTCTATATTCATATGTCCATTCCATGTTATTCTCACCTTCCTTCTGTAGACCCACATTTCTGTTGCCACAAATCTTATTTTTTTAATCTGGGAGAAGATTGACCCGCATTTGCTGCCACTTAGGAGGAACGATTTTGCACAACAGTACAGTACTCTTTTCTTTATTCCTGACGAAATTTCTCAATACTTTACATAGCTTTATGGACGGCATCGGTATCACGTTTTTCGTCCGCTGTTAAAACACTTTCTAGATATTTCTAGATGTTTCTAGATATCCCTAGATATTTCTAGATGTTTCTAGATATTCCTAGATATTTCTAGATGTTTCTAGATATTCCTAGATATTTCTAGATGTTCCTAGATATTTCTAGATATTTACTCCTCTCTTCTCGCTTTCTTTCACTATCTTCTTTAGTTTGCTCTCTATGTCTGCTATCAAGACTGTGTCCTCTACATATATTATGTAGTTCAGACTGTGGCCGCCAATAATGAGCACTTGTAGGATTTCTAATTCTCTTAGAATCGTCTCCTTCTAAAGGTTGAGTAAGTCCGGTGACAAAACTCATTCTTTTCTGTGTAAGGCAAGGATGTGTTTTTCTATTTTTGTAGATTTGCGAAATTCCTTTCTAATTATACACGGTGTTCCAAAAGTCTTGGGTACATTTTGACATTGGATATCTCGAAGACTATTAAGGATATAAAAACGCGCCTGACATATTCAGAAAGAATTTAATCTCAAATTCTATATGGAATGTTCAAAGATGTTCAATGTGAGAATCGTTGGTCACATGGCACACATCAAATCCATTATCTTCCAACTTATCTTGGATTGCAACGCAAAAGTCACGACGAGCTGGTTCATCAGTGTCCTGAAACTGTTGAGTTAACTGTAGCTTGTAAAGTGTCATGTGTAGTCATCTTTTTAGGACATGTGAAACAGTTGTAGGAAACTGATGTTCCTTACTGGCTCTTCTTATCGATTTACGGGAGCTTCTCTGAAAGTGAACGCCATTAGTCACATGGCACACATCAAATCCGTCATTTTCCAACTTCTCTTGCATTGCAACGCAAAAGTCACGACGATCTGGTTTATCAGTGTTATGCACTTGTTGGGTCAACTGTAGCTTGTAAAGTGTCATGTGCAGTCGTCTTTTTAAGACATGTCAAACAGTTTTTGTAGGAAACTGAAGTTTCTTACTGGCTCCTTCTGATCGATTTACGGGGTCTCCGCTTGAAGGCAGTTCGAACTCGCTCAACCGTATCATCTGAATTTGAAGGACATCCCGTTCACTTAGCTGGGCACAAACACCCATCCTTCATGAATTTACCATTCCATCTCAATATAGACTTCCTTTCTGTTGCCTCTTTTCGAAATTTTGTGCGAAATGCATATTTACCAAGTGTCCATGATACATTTTTTGCAAATTCAAGGATGGTAAACGTCTTTTCTGGTTGAGTGAACGCCATTACTGGACCTGAAAAATATGAAAAAATCATTAGCATAACAAAACACTAATGAATTTAGCTTTAAAATGGTACCAGTTTCATCTTAATACCATTCATAGTTCAGCAGATAAGAGGATTTGAAATGTACCCAAGACTTCTGGAACACACTGTATGTAGCCGGTTTAATCCCAGTATAAGTTTTGGATTATTCCTTTTTTGCCTACCTGTATTTGTTTCTAATTCCTTTCTGTTAATTCTACCTGTATTTATATATTTTGTATAATTTTGTATTTTATAATTTTGCATAATTATTTTATAATTTTGCATAATTTTGTATAAATTTGTATAATTTTATATAATTTTGTATAAAATTGTATATTTTTATTTGTATAATTGTGTATATTGTAGTATAATTTGGTATAGATTTTATATAATTTTGTATAATTTTTTTTAATTTGATATAAATTTGTATAATTTGGTATAAATCTGTATAAATTTTTATAATTTTGTAATTTTGTATAATTTTGTATTTTATAATTTTGCATAATTATTTTATAACTTTGCAGAATTTTGCAGAATTTTGTAGAAATTTGTATAATTTTATATAATTTTATATAATTTTGTATAAATTTGTATAATCTTTTATTTGTATAATTGTGTATATTGTAGTATAATTTGGTATAGATTTTATATAATTTTGTATAATTTTTTTTTAATTTGGTATAAATTTGTATAATTTGATATAAATCTGTATAAATTTTATAATTTTGTAATTTTGTATAATTTTGTATTTTATAATTTTGCATAATTATTTTAGAATTTTGCATAATTTTGTAAAAAAATTATATAATTTTATATTATTTTGTATAATTTGTTATTTCTATAATTGTGTATATTGTAGTATAATTTGGTATAGATTTTATATAATTTATATAATTTTGCATATTTTTTTAATTTGGTATAAATTTGTTTAATTTGGTATAAATCTCTATAAATTTTTATAATTTTGTAGAATTTTGTAATTTTGTAAAATTTTGCATTTTATAATTTTGCATAATTATTTTAGAATTTTGTAGAATTTTATATTATTTTGTATAAATTTATATAATTTTTTATTTGTATAATTGTGCATATTGTAGTATAATTTGGTATTGATTTTATATAATTTATATAATTTTGTATAATTTTTATAATTTGGTATAATTTTTATAATTTGGTATAAATTTGTATAATTTGGTATGAATTTGTATAAATTTTCATAATTTTGTATAATTTGTGTGTTAATTATACCTGTATTCGTGTCTAATTCCTTTGTGTACCGTACCATATTCTGTGCCATACCTTGGCGTTGTTTGCTGTCGCCTATCAACATGCCGAGAATTTCATCAGTCATTCTTTTTTTTTAACTTGTTTTTAACATTATGTTTGCTGGTGTCACTAAAGCTTTTATTAATATCTCCCACTTCGAATTTTCATTCTCATTTATTTTATTGGATCTGTTTTTAACATTGTCAGTTTTTATCTCTTTTAAGATTCGGGACATTCAGGAGTCTGTCTTATTACAATATGTGTGCTTCTTTGGTCCTCTTCAACATTCATTATCATATTACACATCTCTGGAAGAAAATCGCTCTCGCACTCAGCAATTGGGTATTTTTACAGTGTAAAACTGCATTCCTGAATCTAGCAACAATTATGAATCGCCTTTGCGCGTCGTCTAGGCTATCATAACTAACGCTAACAAAAAAGTCATGAGACGTCACACACAAAAATGGAGTGTTGCGTTCTATGTCGTCCTTGGTTGTGGGAGGCATATCGACAATTCAGAATTCTTGAGACCCTCTGTTGAATTCGCTCCGTTTTGGACTTATATTCAAAACCCAGACAAAACCAAACCATCACTGTCTAAACAACCCGTTCACGAAGTACTCCGACCAATCGCTGACCATACTGACCCTGGCCTTCGCATTCTGTAACATGGAAATGAGTTGAAACTGCAAAGGAGGGTTTATTTACGTTTTCGCCCCGTTGAGGATCAGAGAGTTTGTCTTCGGATCGTACCGTATACGTAGGAATTAATATTACCTCGTGTTTGTAGAGAAAGTTCAAACGAAGAAAAGATACTCATGTACTGAATAGCTTTACTGAATAGCAGAAGTAAAGATTTGGTCTTATTTACCGCTGTTAACTCCTCTGTAATTATGATGATTAGACTGGCGGCTGAAAGGTATTTTGATCATTATATCAAGGTGGACCTACAGAAATTCGACGATGTTTGACATCCCAATGGGATTACGATTATCCATTATCTCATACCTCTGATCTCCATTCATATTTTCTCATGTGGTGTAATGGATAGCAACTCGGAGAGTGAACCCGAAGAGCCGGGATCGAATTTCAGTCGAGTTCGTTACATTCACTCACGTGAATATTCTGGAAGTTATGAATCCATTTCACCTCTCCCCAAGATATGGGTTAAATAGTAAGACTTGTATTTCATTGAATGTATTTACTCTTTATTATTTCTAAATATTTTTTGCCATTTTAGTAAATATGTCTGTTAAAATGAGATGCAAGTGTTCTTTTCCTTTTGGCGCCATTTAGGCGACAATTTACCCATCGCACCCTGTATATCTGTTAAAATAAGATGTCAGATTTATTTTCATTTTGGCCTCATTTAGACGACAATTTATCCATCGCAGCCGGTATATCAGCTTAAACACTAATTGTAGGAGGCAGTTAAGAATAAATTTGGAGTACACATAGATATGACAATGTTCAACGTGAAAGGCATCTCTATAAATAAATATCTATAACCGTCCCTAAAAGCTTAGCTCTATGGAAGAACTCTATTGTTGTGCGTCATTGAAACACTAAATGCACATTTATACGTCCAGCAGCTGGAACCTGTTCTTAAGAGTTTCGTTGAAAAGCATCCTGCGCTTATCTATTGAAAAATGTTATTCTCATCTATGATAACCTGAGGCTGAATACATTAAGACACAGGAAACAATTTCGGAATTCTGTTGGTCCGCTTTACTGTCATCAGCCATATTCACATGACCTCGACCCTTTGCTATCACCATAGGCCTTAATCTCTTCTCAATTGAAGTACATTATTCCTTTATACCCACCCTCATAGATCAAATTACATTTCTAAACATAAGTTCATAAAACGCTAAATGCACAAGTATACGTCCAGCAGCTGCAATGTGTCCTTAAGAGTTTTGTTGGAAAGCAACCTGCGCTTATCTATTGAAAAATGTTGTTCCTATCCATGATAACCTGAGGCTGAATGCTTGAAGACTAACACAGGTAACTATTTCGGAATTCTGTTGGTCTGTTTTACTGTCATCAGCCATATTCACATGACCTCGACCCTTTGCAATCACGATAGGCCCTAATCTCTTCTCAATTGAAGTAGATTATTCCTTTATACCCACCCTCATAGATCAAATTACATTTCTAAACATAGAGTTCATAAAACGCAATAAAACACTAAATTCACAAGTATACGTCCAGCAGCTGCAATGTGTCCTTAAGAGTTTTGTTGGAAAGCAACCTGCGCTTATCTATTGAAAAATGTTGTTCCCATCCATGGTAATCTGAGGCTGAATGCATGAAGACTAACACAGGAAACAATTTCGGAATTCGGTTGGTTTGTTTTACTGCCATCAGCCATATTCACATGACCTCGACCCTTTGCTTTCACCATAGGCCTTAATCTTCTTCTCAACTGAAGTGCATAATTCCTCTATCCGCACCCTCATAGCTCAAATTACATACCTAAGCATAATAGACAGTGTAAGAATAAATTTGGAGTACACGTAGATATGACAATGCCCAATGCAAAAGGCATCTCTTTTAATAGATAAATCTCTATAACCGTTCCTAAAAGCTTAGCTCGATGGAAGAGCCGTATTGTTGTGCGTGAGGTGAGACATCAGCGTATTATTCACATCTTTCATCTTTTAATGTGCCGTTTTCCTTCAGGATGTAAGTGATCATGGCTCTCCACTTCTCCTTATCCCTTGTAGCTCTCAATAAATTTCGTCCCTCTGTCACTTCTCAGATCACGTTATGTCATTCACTAGCCCGCTAGTTATGTCATGCGTTGTTTTCCCTTGTCTCTCTTTAACATTGACTCGAACTGTGGGTATCAGATTCTACAGGGAGTTCTTAAAACTCAATGAAACGCTAAATGCACATGTATACGTCCAGCAGCTGGAACGTGTCCTTAAGAATTTTGTTGAAAATTACCCTGCGCTTATCTATTGAAAAATGTTGTTCTCATCCATGATAACCTGAGGCTGAATGCTTGAAGACTAACACAGGTAACTATTTCGGAATTCTGTTGGTCTGTTTTACTGCTATCAGCCATATTTACATGACCTCGACCCTTTGCTTTCACCATAGGCCTTAATCTCTTCTCAACTGAAGTGCATGACTTCTTCATCTCCACTCTCAAAGCTCAAATTACATTCCCAAGCATAACAAGCAGGACAACCATCCTTATGTAATTTTTTTGAAAATTTCTAACATATTATCCATTAAACTTTCAATGACGTACATATATTTCATTGAATTATTAATTTATCACGATATTAAAGAATAAAAAATAATCAGATGTTCAGCCATTTTGTGTTTCTTCTAAGTCCTTTTGCAAAACATATTTTCAAATATTTGGGTTAAAAAAAACCCAACTGTAATACATTTTAAGATGTTATCTATCCTATTCCCTCCTTGATATGACGATATTATATTTCTAATTATAAATAAACTGTAAAAAATGTTGTCTACCCCCATCATTTTGGAGATAGTCTTGGCGCGAGGGTTTCGATTCGATCACAAAAATTGCCACAATGAAAACGAGGCGCGCTGTTGAAGTAAAAGAGGGGGATTAATTCACATTTCCCCCTCGTACATGTCCTTATAACCTGTCGATAAAACCCCCTCGTTTCGTAAGCCTCTCCCTTGAGTGACTCTCCTGTTTGTAGTAGGTGAACAATAGTGTAACTGTCTATATTTCTGAGATGAGGTATACACTATCTACATTATTCGGACTATTGTCCTCATCTTTGTTGCCATATTTATCACCCTTCAGTATCTGTCTATATTTCTGAGATGAGGTATTATGAACACTATTTACATTATTCGGACGATTGTCCTCATCTTTGTTGCCATATTTATCACCCTTCAGTATCTGTCTATATTTCTGAGATGAGGTATTATGTACACTATTTACATTATTCGGACTATTGTCCTCAACTTTGTTGACATATTTATCACCCTTCAGTATCTGTCTGTATTTCTGAGATGAGGTATTATGTACACTATTTACATTATTCAGACTATTGTCCTCATCTATGTTGTCATATTTATCACCCTTCAGTATCTGTCTATATTTCTGAGATGAGGTATTATGTACACTATTTACATTATTCGGACTATTGTCCTCATCTTTGTTGCCATATTTATCATCCTTCAGTATCTGTCTATATTTCTGAGATGAGGTATTATGTACACTATTTACATTATTCGGACTATTGTCCTCATCTTTTTTGCCATATTTATCACCCTTCAGTATCTGTCTATATTTCTGAGATGAGGTATTATGTACATTATTTACATTATTCTGTCCCCATCTTTATCGCCATATTTATTACAACGTTTTCGGCCGTTGTACGCTCCGGCCTACATGACATGTGGAACTAGAACAGTCTACCCCAGTGAGCGAAATAAATGGTTGAGTTCAACATTCCAACCATCTGAAGAAGGCCGAAGCGTACAACGGCCGAATCGTTGTAATAAATATGGCGACAAAGATATGTACAATAGTCCGACTAATGTATAATAATAGTGTAACTATACTATATGAGTGACCTTGTACCAGTCTAAGTTAAGTAAGGATTTCACATTGGAAATCAACCACACGGAAACTGTCAAGACCTGCTTCATGGAAAAGATTTCGATTCCGTCAAGAGAATCCTAATGAAATAAAATAAAATTGCTGATGAAAAAAAAAAAAAAAAAAAGAAAAAAGAGAGAATGAATTATAATCGGTTGAATAATGTCTGTAAATATCAGGATGTATCGAAAATTAAGAAAAAAAAAAGCTTCTTTTGTAGGAAGGTGTTCTCTCAGTGAACCATAAGGCGAGGACGTGCAACTACGCTCTGTAAAAAGGTTTCTTTTGTAGGAATAATCATTTTAAAAAAAAAAAAAATTATATTTCTTTGGGTGATTTTTTTTTTGTTCTTCTTTTCTGAGATTTTAAGCCGGAGGATAACATCGCCGTTTCTATAAACGCACGAATCACTTTCTTCATGGTTCTTGATTTTCAACTTTTCAATCATTATTTTGGGGGGCCTGAAGTTAAAAAAAAAAAAAAATTAATTTATTCAGTTATTTTACTTTATTATTCTCAACAGCAGCATTACTAGTAGTAGTAGTAGTAGTAGTAGTAGTAAAAAATGTGGTCAGTTTTCTTTTGTTCCAATTAAATTTATTAGTAGTAATTGTAGTAGCAGTAGTAGTAGTAGTAGTAGTAGTATTTAGAGGAAGAATAGTATTTAAGTTTTTTAAATTCGCGGTCATTTGTTTTGTTCCAGCAAAAATTATTATTATTATTAGTAGTAGTAGTAGTAGTAGTAGTAGTTGGGCAAAGAGAAGGTGGATTTTATAAATGTATTACAGTGTAACCCGGATATAAGAAACCCGGATATAAGAGAAACCCGGATATAAGAGAGATTTTCTCTGGTCCCAAATTAGAGCCTGTCTTAATGTATATAAAATAGACCAAACCCGGATATAAGAGAAACCCGGATATAAGAGAGATTTTCTCTGGTCCCAAATTAGAGCCTGTGTTAATGTATATAAAATAGACCAAACCCGGATATAAGAGAAACCCGGATATAAGAGACTTCTTCTCCGGTCCCGACAACTCTCTTATATCCGGGTTATACTGTACTATTATTAGTAGTAATATTATTAGTAGTAGTTGGACGAGGAGGATTTATTTTTTTAATTTATTACTATTATTATTAGTAGTAATAGTAGTAGTAGTAGAGAGAGAGGGGGAGATTTAATATTTTTAATTTATTATTATTGTTATTACTAGTAGTAGTAGCTGGCGAAGGAGGAGGGGGATTTAATTTATTATAATTATTATTAATACAACTATTATAACTACAACTACTAGGAGGAGGAAGAGGAGTAGGAGAGGCATTTCATTTTTTTAATTTATTAGTAGTAGTTGTAGTAGTAAGAGTAATATTTGGACGAGGAGGAAGGGGGGATTGATTTTTTTAATTATTATTATTATTAGTAGTAGTAGTAGTAGTAGTAGTAATTGGATGAGGAGGACGGGATTATTTTTTATTATTAGTAGTAGTAGGAGGAGGAGGTGATGGGTATGTGGAGAAGGTGGTGGAATAGTATTTATTTATTTTTAAATTATTATTAGTCGTAGTAATTGGAGGAGAAGTATTTTATTTTTTAAATTGTGGTCAGTTGTCTTCTGGCCCCACAAAAATAATTTATTATTATTATTATTATTATTATTATTATTATTATTATTATTGTTGTTGTTGTTGGTAGTAGTTCTAGTAGTAGTAGTAGTAGTTGTTGTTGTAGTACTCGTATTTTATTTTAATTTGTTTTTTTAATTAATAAGTTTTCTTCTATTCAACCAAAAACATTTAATTTATATATGATTATTGTTATTATTAGTAATAATACTATTATATTAGTCGTAGCATTAATTTTAATTATTTTTACTTCTGCTTCAATAAATTTAGTAGTAGTAGTAGTAATAGTAGTAGAAATAGTAGTAGTAGTTGTTTTGTTGTAATATTTTGATTTTATTTTAAATAATTTCTTAAATTTTCTTCTGTCCAAATAAAAAAAAAAGTGTCTTATTTATATAATAATAATTATTATTATTACTAATAGTTTATGTTGATGTTGTTGTGTTAGTAATAATAGTATTAGTATTATAAATAGTCTTATAAGTTTTATTTTATTTTAAATAATTTCTGATGACTCTTTTTCTATTGCAAAGAAAAAAAATCGTTTGCCCGGAAATTTTTCCTTTCTAATTCAGACGAATTCGTGCGTGTCCACTTTTTTAAAAACTTCCAATCTGAAATTAGATCGTGATAATAAGTTTAATTACCCTTCGCATAAATCCATTCAATTTCTCATTGACTTCCATCAAAACCATATTTTTTTTTCTCGCCAGGAAGACCAACCCGCAGGAAACCGACAATACAAGTTTCGTGCCAAAAATTGTAATTCATTCAATGAAAAACCAAAAAGAAAAAGACGAAAATGTTAACGTCTATGTGTTAAAGCGCCATGTGTACTGTTATAGATCTTGCGTGTAGTCTCTGAAACGTTTTAACCTACTTAGAGTTATCTCCCTTGCATTGGAAGTGCCTAAAAATCCGAACAACGGATTTGGCTGTTATTACATTAATTCATAATTATTATTGAAGTATATAACAATTAGGCTCTGTCGACTTTAGTATTGAACCCGCAGTTTAATTTATATTTTAAAATTTTAGATTATTGTAACCATTAGCTTTTATTCTTACTATATATATATATATATTATAAATTGATTTATTTAAAATATTTTTTCGCTACACAGTTCTAACCATGTTTCAAACATGGTTAGAACTGTGTAGCGAAAAAACATATTTTAAATAAATCAATTTATAATATTAATGCTCTGTAAATTTACATTGAACACTATTTTGTAAAAATAAAAATATCTATAAGAAACACCGGATTATATATCTTACTGTTCTTTTCTTTTTTTTATATATATATATATATATATATATATATATATATATATATATATATATATATATATATTGAACAATAAAAATTATTAAAAATTAAAATCTTCAGATAAACTGGGTTGTATATTAATATTCTTTCGTTTTTATTATTATTTCATTTAGATTCCTCGACTAGTTTCGACCATCATGGTCATCATCAGGAGAAGAAATATTTCTGCTTGCTGGTAGCAGTGAACTACACAAATGAATGTCTTGATGGAGAAAATGAACTTTTGTCTGTAGTTTTCATTTGTTTTTTTATTTTTTAACATGAATTTTGGTCAGACCTTGTGTTGGTCAAACAGTCTCTTTTAAGTTGTTATTTGAGATAAGAGCTGGATGGATTCATGCTGCTCTGAATTCCCTTGGTCATTTTGACAGTTTTATAGGTTCCTGGAAAGGGGGTTGTGTCTCTGTTAAATGTGTGTGTATTATTTGGTTCTTAGGGAATGAGTGAATATGATGTGTGTAATAGTGTATATTACAATGGGTGTGTATTATCAGTTGGCTCATTAAGGAGGGAGTGAGTATGATGTGTGTAAGTGTGTATATTCGTGTGGTTGTGTGTCCTCAACACCTCCGTAAGCATGTCTGTCTTGTGTTGGGGAGTAATGTTGGTAGGTTTTGATATGTAGGGTTATATCTTAATACTATCTACATTGTTAAATTTGTGATTATGTCCATCTAGACATATGGTTCTGTTGTTAATATTTTGGTCTCTCACGTGCTATGACATCATAGAACCACATCATGAATTTACGACTTGCGTCTGCTATTCCGCGACCGTTATCTTCGCATAGCAATCTTCTATGTCAACGTAACAGAATATTATCTTTGATGAAGAGAATCTCCGTAAGTATAGACAGAGAAATCAACACTGCATGATGACTGGCAGCTTCACGCCTCAATTTTCACGGTCTTAAGTTTCATGGTCTCAAGTTTCATGGTCTCAAGTTTCATGATCTTAAGTTTCACGCCTCAAGTTTCATGGTCTCAAGTTTCATGGTCTCAAGTTTCATAGTCTTAAGTTTCACGCCTCAAGTTTCATGGTCTCAAGTTTCATGGTCTTAAGTTTCATGGTCTTGTTTCACGCCTCCAAGTTTCAAGTTTCATGGTCTTCAAGTTTCACGTTTCATGGTCTCAAGTTTCATGGTCTTAAGTTACACGCCTCAAGTTTCATGGTCTTAAGTTTCACGCCTCAAGTTTCATGGTTTCAAGTTTCATGGTCTTAAGTTTCACGCCTCAAGTTTCACGCCTCAAGTTTCATGGTCTTAAGTTTCACGCCTCAAGTTTCATGGTTTCAAGTTCCATGGTCTTAAGTTTCACGCCTCAAGTTTCATGGTCTTAAGTTTCACGCCTCAAGTTTCATGGTCTCAAGTTTCACGGTCTTAAGTTCCGCGGTCTCAAGTTTGCTTGAGACATAAATGCTTGAGGTAACATACAGTCATTCCTCTTTCAGCGAGCAGCTTACGTTTTGCTGTCGTTATGTTTTATTCATATGCATAACGCAGTGTGACCTAAATAGGGAACGTTAGAAACTGCAATGGCCAGTGTTCACGCTCCGGAAAAAATCCTAACAATGGAAGATGAATAACTCAAATGCAGCAGATAAATAAAATTAGGGCATGAAAAGCACCTTACCAATAAACTTGAAATGTAAATTACATAATGAATACATAACGTTAGCTCAGACGTAGGGTGCGAAGCAGACAGACTAAGAAAATCGCTGGGAGACAAGCACAAATCAATAGAGTTATATCAATGGAAAGTGATCAAACTATTAAGAAACGTTAAAATATATATTTTTTTTAATCATTACTCCCACAAGTAAGACAATGAAGCCACTACGACGCAAGGTGTTACCGAACTTTAGAGAATATGAGAAAAAATGCAGTTTAGGAGAGAGGACAATAAAAGAACAAGTATTAAGAAGACAGAAAATAACCATTGAAATTGCATTTAAATTTTTGAAGATCAAAGGCAATAAAGCCACTAGGATGCAAGAGGCCACTGAGTGAAAATATGAAAAAAATTCCATTAAGATGACAGGACAATAAAAGGTGTTAAGAAGACAGAAGATAAATTTGAAATTTTTTGAAGATCAAAAAATAAAGCCAATAGGACACAAAGGGTTAGCCAGTGTTAGGATGCATTAAGGAGAGAGGTCAATAAAAGAACAAGAATTGTTAGACAGATTGATTTGATTTAAAAAATCAAAGACAATACTAGGAGGAGAAAAGGACAATAAAAGAACAGGAATAAAAGAAAGAGAAGACAGAAGATAACGATTGGCATTGCATTTGATTTTTTTTGAAGAACAGATTTAACTGTGAATCAAGAAACTGAAAAAGAAATCCACGAAGGAGAAGAACGATAGAAGGAACTGTTAGTAGAGAACTTACGGTTGCATCTAGCCTTTTCAGGTGTAAAATTAGGATACCTTGCTGACAAACTAGGAATGCACTTAAATTAAAAGTCTATGTACCATAGCGGAAAATTCATCAGAACAATTACCATGAAAGTATTTATAGAAAAAGGCAGAGGGAATCTATGTTACGGAGATGGGTAAGTAAATGAAGCCCAGAAGCGAGATTCCTCTTTGGATTTTATCAAGAATCTCTAAATATATAACAGGAAACACCAGACCATATGTGGCAGCAATATTCAAAGCATGGATGAATGGTAGACTTATAAATATGTAAGATAGATTTTGGAGAGAAACATTGCAGATTCCTCTTTGGATTTTATCAAGAATCTCTAAATATATAGCAGGAGCACCGGACCATATGTGGCAGCAATATTCAAAGCATGGATGAATGGTAGACTTATAAATATGTAAGATAGATTCTGGAGAGAAACATAGCAGATTCCTCTTTGGATTTTATCAAGAATCTCTAAATATATAGCAGGAGCACCTGACCATATGTGGCAGCAATATTCAAAGCATGGATGAATGGTAGACTTATAAATATGTAAGATAGATTCTGGAGAGAAACATTGCTGATATCTCTTTGGATTTTATCAAGAATCCCTAAATATATAGCAAGAGCTTTGGACCATATGTGGCAGCAATATTCAAAGCATGGTAAATGGTAAACTTATAAATATGTAAGATAGATTCTGGAGAGAAACATTGCTGATATCTCTTTGGATTTTATCAAGAATCTCTAAATATATAGCAGGAGCACCGGACCATATGTGGTAGCAATATTCAAAGCATAGATGAATGGTAGACTTATATATATGTAAGATAGATTCTGGAGAGAAACATTGTCTAGCACTAGAACGGAAATGAGAAAAACAGATTAAATTTGAGTCTTTTTTCGGATAATTATATCAGTTTTTTCAGTCAGATAGTAAGCAGTCTATAATTTTAAAAAATGATTTACAATTTTTGTGGGCAAAATATTTTCGACCCATCCACTCTCTGGCCTTTCTGTTGTTCGCAACTTGTATAGAAATACGGAGGACACTGTTTACCCAAAATAATCACCTGAATTTCACTCGTAAGTATAATGGAGTTTCGTAATAAGAACACCGTTAGATATTAAACCAGGTAAAAAAATCATTTTTGAGATGATGAGCAGGCATCTAGGCCAAGGAAATGTCCCGCTTACCTTTGCAGTCATTCACTGTGAGATATGACCTTCTTAGGTGGACTAAATGTCAAAAAATAAAATAAAATAAAGAAATAAATAAACGCGTGCAGTTTTTAACAAAGCCTACAATATATGTCGTTGAGAAACTCGTCGACATGACTGCTAACCTAAATAAAAATAATAGTCTAAGAGGCGCCATCAGTCGGGTTTGGAATTGAGGGATCGGTTTCAAATGTCGCACACAGCAACGCGTTTCTTTCTGAAACTTAGATAATATTCAATCGAGCAATTAAAAAATAACCAGAAACGATCGAGTCGGTGGGGAGGAATCGTCTATATTCTATGAAAATTTTCGCCAAAGTCCCAAGTCAAAAAAAAAAAAAAACTTTAAAGATTTATTGATTGCATTGGTCTGGCACAAGGACAATGTGTTCCTAGCAGAAAATCGTCTAAGTCATGATCAGGAGCAACAGCGTTGCTTGAAAAAATACTTCAGTAGCAGGGGCTAAAAATATATTTTTAAAAATCGTTATCACCCTATACAAAGCAGTAAAGCCACTAAGACACAAGGGGTTACAGGGTGTGGAAGAATTTCGAACAGAAATATTAATAATGAGCGGGAAAAGGAAAGAGTAATCAGGAAGACAGTAGATAGCGATTGACATTGCATTTAAATTTTGGCAGATTAAAGTTGGTTAGAAAGCATGGAGCCGGAAGAGAGTTCCACAAGTAAGGCAATAAAGCCCCTAAGACACAAGGTTGTTACAGGGTGTGGAAGAATTAGGAACAGAAACATTAATAATGAGTGGGAAGAGAAAAGAGTAATCAGGAGGACAGTAGATAGCGATTGACATTGCATTTAAATTTTTGAAGATTAAAATTGGTTGGAAAGCATGGAGCCGGAAGGGAGTTCCACAAGCAAGGCAATAAAGCCACTAAGACTCAAGGGGTTACAGGGTGTGGAAGAATTAGGAACAGAAACATTAGTAATGAGCGGAAACACAAGAGAGTAATCAGGAGGACAGTAGATAGCGGTTGACGTTGTATTTAAATTATTGGCTGGAAAGCATGCAGCCAGAAGTCAGTTCCACAAATGAGAAAAGAAATCGTTATCCTAGAATTTACGGCTTCATCTAGCAAGATCAACTGTAATTTAATGAGATTTCGACGTCAGTCTGGCACTGTGCTTAGATGCATGCAATCTATGTTCCATAGCGAAGATCTCATCTGAACAATTATCATGAAAGTATTTATAGAAAAGACACAGAGAGGCAACATAACGACGATGAGAAAATGACTGTGCCAAGCAGCCAGATCAGGACCAATAATATTGCTGATTCTTCTTTGGGATCTTATCAAGGAGCTCCAGGTAAATAGCAGGTGTCATCATCTTGCGGCCTCAGCCGAGATTGAACTCACCAATACTTTGATTGGTGTAGTTCATAATCTTGTCAAATAGCTGAATTCTTGATGCTTCGCTAGAGCTATCAAGGGCGTTTTTAGCGTGACACCAACACTAAATGGATTGCCAACCAAGGCTCAGAGAGACTCCATTCACCCTCCTCTAAGAGCAGGTTTGAATTCAGAGGTTTCCTTCTCCTAGACCAGTTGCCATCCAAGGCTATAGAACCCAGCCTGTCTTGCTATTTACCCATAGCTGGAGGGAGAAGAGAGAGGTATCACACCTTTCCCAAAGGTGTTAGCACGTAAGTGAATGTAATGGATTCGACTGGAATACGAACTCGGCTCTCTGATTCCTCAATCCAAGCCGCTATCCATTACTCCACCGTGCCTCCTCAGTAGCAGGTGTATTGGACCATATGCTGCAGCAATATTCAAAGCACGGACGAATGAGAGACTTATAGATATTCAAGATAGATGTTGGAAAGAAAAATTTTCTCGAACGACACAGTGAACCGAATTTATTTTCAGTTGGCCTAGCAATGGATTCAATGTAGTCTTTTTACTTCATGTCAGCTGAGAACATTAGCCCGAGAAGGTCAACGAGTCACTGGAGGTTAGCATCAGCCATGGAAGGCAGAGATGAATCTTTCATCTGAAGAAAGGTAGGCCAAAGACCAATTCTGAAATGCTAAGATTATTTTCAGGCGAGATAAAACGTTTCGTCGTCATCGGTTTTATCTTGTATTCAAGAATTGAATTTCTTCTTCGCAGATCGCTTTGTTTATGACGATGGCGTTGATGACTAAATTTGCCGCCAATTCACCTGACCGTAAGCTTATAAAAACGTTTCTCTCACGAAAATCATATCGAGGACTTCGTCGAATACCTTCAACGTCCAAATCTGCGGAATTTTACTGAAAAGATATCAAAGAGATGCTGTATACGTGGCAAGAGATCTTTGCAAATAATGGTGGACATATCATTGAATGAAATAATATTGAACTTCACTTTTTGAATCGATAACAAAAAAAACGGAAATTATATATGACTCAACCTCGCTGTCGTCCTTTTTATCTCGTATCCAAGAATTTAATTTCTTCTTTGTTGATCGCTTCATTTATGATGATGGCGTTGATGACTAAATTCGCCGTTAACGTCCAGGTTTAGAACTAGAAGATTCCAGTTTCACCAAAACCTGTTCCCCTCATCAATTCCCTAAAACCTTTCTATCACTTACGCTTTTCATTTCAACAAAGTTCCAAAGACATTTCCCAGTGAAAAGAGGCAACTCTCCAGAACATGTGCAAGTCTTGATTAAATTCAAACGATTACAACTTGACAAATACCTGGAGTTAGAATAAAGATTACACTAAGTACGTTCGGTTTGAGATGCAAACTTGACACAGGTTGGACAAAGACAAGTTTTAAAATCCTAAGACTGTCTATTTTCAGACGAGACATAACGTATCGCCATCATCGGTTTTATCTCGTTTCCAAGAATTTAAATTCTTCTTTGCTGATCCCCATTTTTATGATGCTGGCGTTGATGGCTAAATTTGCCGCCAATTCACCTGACATTACCGTAAGCTTATAACTTTTCTCTCATGAAAACCAGAACGAAGAGTTCGTCGAATTCCTTCAACATCCAAATCTGCGGAATTTTACTGAAAAGATATCAAAGAGATGCTGGATACGTGGCAAGAGATCTTTGCAAATAATGGTGGACATATCATTGAATGAAATAATATTGAACTTCACTTTTTGAGTCGATAACAAAAAAACGGAAATTATATGACTCAACCTCGCCGTCGTCCTTTTTTATCTCGTATCCAAGAATTTAATTTCTTCTTCGTAGCGTATCGCCGTCATCGTTTTTATCTCGTATTCAAAAATTGAATTTCTTCTTTGCTGATCGCTTCCTTTATGATCATTGCTGTGATTACTAAATTCGTCACTAACGTGTGGTTCAGGAGTAAAAGCTTCCCGTTTCTTCAAAATTAAATATACTTATTCAAGTACCCAAAGAATCATTCACTTGTTCTAATATAAAGCGTATCGACGTCATCGGTTTTATCTTGTATCTAAGAATTGAATTTATTCTTTGCTGGCCGCTTCCGTTATGATGATGGGATTGGTGACTAAATTCGCTGCTAATATGCAGGTTCAGAATTAGAAGCTTCCGGTTTCACCAAAACCTCCTCCCGTCACCTATTCTCTGTCGCCATTTGGCTTTTCAAGAGTTGGTTGGAGGTGAATATAAAAAAAATACACATGTAGCTTTGTTCAAAGACAAAAAAAATTATTTTCATAATGGAAAAATCAAAGCAGCTAAGCAGTGAGGTGAAAGTACAAATTGAAATTTTATTCAAAGTAGGCTACTCTCAAAGACAAATTGCCAAGAAGTTGAAGATTTCTAGACATGAAGTGCAATATTCGTTACATGGCAGTAAGAAACTGACGCAAATGTTGAAAGAAAAAGAGCTGGAGCATCGAAAGTGACCTCTGTGGCTAAAGAGAAATACTTGATTATTTAGAAAGAAAACAGCCACAAAGTTGACAGCTGAACGACAAAAACCAGTGTCGTTCTCAACAGTGAAAATCAGATCAGGGGCTCAGAAGTGCATAGCTATTTAAACCTAGATCAATTAGAAATGATCCGACTTAATGCATCATGCGTTTGGCCTGTGAGAGAAGAGTTTCAGCTATGAGAGTCCAAAGAGCAGTGAAAAAAGACTTGAAAATGAAATTGTACGTGAAACCCGTGAGGCCCGTTTTTACTCCAGGACATAAAGTTAGAAAGTTAGAAAGGGCGAAGATCATTTTGAATAAGGTGAAAAATGATCCTAGACGTAAATTCTATGCTAACAATTTCTTTTCTCGCTTATGGAGATCCCTTCTGGCTCCATGCTTTCTAGCCGACTTTAATCCCTGTTATGGAAGGTTAATAAACCGAAAATACTGTTATGGGCAATAAAGCATTATGATCCGGAGATTGAAAGATTGGTAAAATGTATTGGGGGCATACAAGTCCAAATTTAAACTTTTTTTGGTCGTAAGAGTAGACTGTATGTGAGGAAAAAACCCAAAAGAAAGACGGAATGACGAATGCGGGATCCCAACAGTTATACATGTTGCTGCGTGTCTTATGGTGTCGTATGTTTGGAAGGAGAAAGGTGTGGAGATTTGATTCAACACAAAGGGAATCATGAAAAAAGAAAAATATCATTCGATTTTGCGAAGACATACTATACTATCGAATAAAAAAATAAAAGTAACAAAATTTGAAAATTATGACTTGGCCGCCACAATCTTTTCACCTTTCTCTCTCATTGAATTAGTATAGGAGAATTCGAAGAGAATACACAATGCTTGAGAGTGAGCGTTTTCGGTGTTTGAAGAATACTTGGAAAGGTTTTTTCATCTATATTTTTTTTTCAAAAACTGATGGAAAAAATGCAAAGATTTTGTAAATGAGTAATTAAGGCAGGTGGTGGTTTTATTGACAAAAACAAAATATGATGCTGTTGAATGATAATTTGTTATAGTTCTTATTTTGTGCTTATTGTTTTTGTCAAAATAAAAACAAATACATTGTAGTGACTGAAAATTTATCTTTTACTTAAATACAAAAAGGAAAGTTTCTCAAACTATGTATCTATCACAAATATCTATGTCATTGGGTTTCTGCATAATTATGAAATAATTTACCTTTCAAGAAGACAATAATCCAAGATAGCATTGTAAATTATGTCAAAATTACCTTGAGTCAAAAAAAAGGAAAAACATTTTGGAAATAGCCACTCAATGTACTGACCTCTTACTAATGAAATTAGTATGAGATGAAATGGATAGGAAAGTTCGAAAAGAATAACCAAACCGTGAGTGTGAGCTTTTTCAATGCTAAAAGAATGCTTGAGAAGAGTGCAAAAATTTGTAAATCAGTAATTAAGACAGGTGGTGGTTTTATTGACAAAAACAAAATATGATGCTGTTGAAGGATAATTTTTTTATAGTTTTGTGCTCATTTCTTTGTCAGAATAAAAGCAAGTACACTGTAGTTGCAGAAATTGTATCGTTTACTTTAAAACAAATCCCTTTTTAAGGTGATCCTTTTTTACGAATTGCATTGGCGGGGAATTTGAGTATTATCCATATTTTCATTGTTACCCTTTTTAGAAACTTTCAGATGCGTTGTCGCTAATATTCAAAGAATCTTTCGAGACTATCCTCATCTTTATTATTGTTTTGCGTCAGAGAATTCTCCAGTCTTATTTGGGTTATATTTGTTAAAACAAATATAAAACCAGACGATGGACGAACCATGCTAATAGTACGAAAAGAAATAATTTATTTATAGCTGAAATCATAGAGGTAGGGAAAAAAAAACGAAGTAGAGCAATGATCAGAGACATTTCTGTTCCGTCAAATCTTTTCTTCATCTATGAAGAGATTAACCAGCATTCGCTGCCATATAGGAAGATTGATATCACATAACATTTCAGTATTCTTTTCTTTGTTTCTGTTGCTTCAAGTCTCTTCTTCATCTGTGAGGCGATTGTTCAGCATTCACTGCCATATAGGAGGATTGATATTACATAACAGTTCAGTACTCTTTTCTTTGCTTCCATTGCTTCAAGTCTCTTCTTCATCTTTGAGGAGATTGTCCAGCATTCACTGCCATATAGGAGAACTGGTATTACATAACAGTTCAGTACTCTTTTCTTTGCTTCCATTGCTTCAAGTCTCTTCTTCATCTGTGAGGAGATTGTCCAACATTCACTGCCATATAGGAGGACTGATATTACATAACAGTTCAGTATTCTTTTCTTTGTTTCTCTTGCTTCAAGTCTCTTCTTCATCTGTGAGGAGATTGTCCAGCATTCACTGCCATATAGGAGGACTGATATTACATAACAGTTCAGTACTCTTTTCTTTGTTTCTCTTGCTTCAAGTCTCTTCTTCATCTGTGAGGAGATTGTCCAGCATTCACTGCCATATAGGAGGATTGATATTACATAAGAGTTCAGTACTCTTTTCTTTGCTTCCATTGCTTCAATTCTCTTCTTCATCTTTGAGGAGATTGTCCAGCATTCACTGCCATATAGGAGGACTGATATTACATAACAGTTCAGTACTCTTTTCTTTGTTTCTCTTGCTTCAAGTCTCTTCTTCATCTGTGAAGAGATTGTCCAGCATTCACTGCCATATAGGAGAACTGGTATTACATAACAGTTCAGTCCTCTTTTCTTTGTTTCTCTTACTTCAAGTTTCCTCTTCATCTGTGAGGAGATTGTCCAACATTCAATGGAGGAAGACTGATATTAAGTAATAGTTTAGTCCACTTTACTCTGATTCTGACAATATTTTCTATTTCTTAATACTGTGCTCAGCTTTTAGAAGGCATGTTTCGCTATCCCAATTCGCCTTTAGATTTCAGTGTCGCACATTCAATCTTTTATTAATATGCATTCCGGATATTTAATTAATTTCACTTGTTTCATTTTGGTCTCGCCAAATCGTAATTTCCATGTTGGACTGTTCCGTTTTGCTAACAACGATGCATTTAATCTTCTTGTACTTGATGTTTAGTCCTTTCTTCCAGCCTTCTTTCACTCACCGACTTGTCTCGCAGTGTTTTTTTTTAGTTTCCTTTTCGTGTCTATCTGCATATCTTATATTGCTAAGATAATGGCATCCAATAATGTATCCTGGTAGGACATTTAATTCTCTCAATATGGCCTTTATGTACCAAGTTTGGCAGCAAAATTGTCTAAATTGTGTTACACCATAATTTTGCATCTTCCAAAAATGTTCTATACCTAAAAATCCGCAAAAGTAATTAAGTGTCTTTTTTCCACGTTTTCAGCCATCTTGATACTATTTATCGAAAGTACCACTGAAAAGTCTTTGAGTTATTCAGCTAAAAAAGAACAGGTTAAAATCATTTTATGTCAACCTGTCTTCCTAACTGAGCAATGGTGAGAGAAAAGAGATTATTCAGGCATTCACTAATAGTACAATCATTCATACTCTGACTTCCGTCTTCAAAATAGATTCAAGAACCATCAAGAGAACGGTGAATAAGTTTAAAAAACAGAACAGTAGAGAGGAAACCTGGAGGTCACAAATGAACAGGGATCTTCATTTAAACCTAGAGCTAACGAGATCAATTAGAAAAGATCCAACTTCTCAGTCGTTTGGCTTGTGAGAGAGGAGTTTCAGCTATGACAGTCCAAAAAGCAGTGAAAAAAAGACTTAAAAATGAAATTGTGCGTGAAACCTGTGAGGCACGTTTTTACTCCAGGACAGAAAATTAGAAAGTTAGAAAGGGCGAAGATCATTTTGAATAAGGTGAAAAATGATCCTAGACGTAAATTCTATGCTAACAATTTCTTTTCTCGCTTACGGAGATCCCTTCCGGCGCCATGCTTTCCAGCGGACATTAATTTTGAAAAATTTAAATCCAATGTCAATTGCTATCTACTGTCCTGATTATTTTTTCCACTGATTATTAATGTATCTGTTCCTAATTCTTCCACACATTGTAGCCCCCTCTGTCTTCGTGGCTTCACTGCCTTGCATCGGATGTGCTGTAACCTAGGGAAGGTTACTGAATAGAATCAAACGAAGGTTGATAATGAACGATAACACTTAAGACAAGAACAACACATATAAGATTCGCCAGAGGCGCATAGAAGAAATAGTCAACTGCTAGAAGTGAGTCAAGTGAATTTCACAATGAATCTCCAACTGCAGGATATCTACCAACCTCCCCACGCGGTAAGATGTAGCACAAGGCCGTATTTAATGTGAGGTATTCCCCGTAGACCCCATATAAAACGGGATAGGGTAGCTGTTTCCCGAGACAAGACTCTGCCCTTCGACATAGCCTCGTCTGGGGTTCCTCTCAGCCCGGAGGCAGAGAGTTTGACCAGCACAGCGGGAGACGAATTTCCAACTGCAGTATATTTACCAACCACCCAACGCGGTCAGATGTGGCGAAAGGCTAAATTTAATATGGGGTATCCGAACCCGTAGGCTCGGGCCAAAAATTGCCCGTAGACCCTCGTATAAAAGGGAGTCGGGTAGCTGTTACCCGAGACGAAACTCGCTCCTTCGACATAGCCTCGTATAGGGATCCTCTCTGCCCCGGAGCAGAGAGTTTGACTGGATATGAATCTTCAACTGCAGACCAACATACTACTGTATTTATGTGAATGGCCACATACTCATTAACTTCCTAGGTATGCTACAACACTCATACAAACTGTTATCAAATCATAAATTATATTCACATGTAATTTTCAGTTGTCAATATGAATACAATAGCATTTTTTAGATTTTTCTAGTTACTAAGGACATTTTGTTTTGTTGTTCATAGTTATTTTGTTTTCAATAAATTCATTTCATTTTTGCCTTGAAGAAGTTCACATCGGATGAAACGCGTCGGCTAATAATACAGTTTTCCTATTGTCATTTACCTTTATACATATAGCTAGATAATTAATAGGCTGTGATAGATAGATAGATAGATAGATAGATAGATAGATAGATAGATAGATATGAAAAGTGACATCGACACATATAAATAAGTAGATATACATACATATGAACAATGAGATAGATAGATAGATAGATAGATAGATAGATAGATAGATGAATGATAGATAGCAACTGATAGATAGATAGATAGATAGATAGATAGAAAGCAACTGATAGATAGATAGATAGATAGATAGATAGATAGATAGATAGATAGATAGATAGATAGATAGATAGATAGATAGATGTGAATAGTGACTACTGTAACCTATGGAAGGTTACTGAATAGAATAATCAAACGAAGGTTGGTAATGAACGATAATACTTAGGACAAGAACAACACATATAAGATTCGCCAGCGGCGCGTAGTAGAAGTAGTCAAATGCTAGAAGCGAGTCAAGTGAATTCTACAATAAATCTCCAACTGCAGACCAATTTATTTATGTGAATGGGAACATACCCATTATTGTCCGAAGGTACACTACAACAGGATGAACCCGATTTAAAAAAGTTAATAATTTTTTTCAAGATTATCCCGAACCTAGTTGCACACCCTAAAATCGAATTGGTGTCCGTTACTTGACTATAACCATCAAGCTAGGCCAGTCATTAAGTTTGGTATTGCATCTGTGTTACTTAAGTAAGGAGACACGAATCTACTGTAATGTTAATTTTCTTCGAAAATGGCTCGATAACCACTGTCTCGCCGCTGTGATATCTAAGTGACATTTCAAATTGAATTTCGTTTTTTTAAAAGTTACTTTGCGTTAAATGTATATCTTAATAACCATGTTGTCATTGGCGGTATCACGACTCTAACATCGACCACAACATCGGAGTAGGCCGTAGAATTTTAAAAAGTCAAGAATGACTGAAATTTAAATGAAATTACGTGAAAAAGTCAACCCTATGTCTCGGATATGTTCCGGTTTCAATTTCGTCGCCCCCCACCCGGAACGTTGGACGGGAGATGGACCTGGCGTCGGGAAACTTGTATTTTTGATGAATACAATCATTCTCGTTCGACTTTCCTGTCATCGGATTTCGCTGCTTTTGACGAAGCCGACTCGCGACGTAGAACAAGCGTGCTATTTCTTACCAGTTTCAGGGCTCGCAATGCTAATCATTACCTTGCTTATAATGCCCGGGAAAGAGAATACATATAGAAAGTCAAAGTTCGTTTTTGAACAATGGAAGACTAACAGACTACATAGTTATATGTATATACATACATGGGATCACCTGTTGTCTATGGACGCGAGCGGTCTGTTGTTGATTTTTGTCGCATTCTTGCCAAAGAAAAGAGAAAAGGACATGAGACTAGTGGGCCCCAAATTTCTGAAAACCTGTCAAAATGATTGCTTTTGATGGGTCATAGTTCAAAAGGTAACAGGTGCCTGCAACTTGTGGCCACAATTTTATACGCAAATTTTTCACCGGTCGACAAACATTCAGTTTACGGCCAAATCAGGTTCAAACACAGGTTTCCGCAGGATCACCGGAGTTAAGCAACGTCGAGCATGGCTAGGTGGGTGTCCGGTTAAGAACACCAGATGCTGTAAGATTGGATGTGCGGGCGGTAAAATGCATAGCAGATCAAAATTTGAACTCGGAGAACCGAGTTCCAGTTCCAATCGGGTTCGTTATATGCATTTCACTAAATTATATCCCCGTGTAGTTAATCAATATTTCATTGATTGATTGATTGATTCGTTTTCAGTGGCTTATCAACCCTTTGAAGCTTATTTAAAGTCAGACATTATTTTTAGATTGTAAGTTTTTTTTTTTTTTTTTTTTAGATAATAATGCTTTAGTGGAGTAAGGCTTGCTAATTAACACATAGCTGGGGGAGAAGAGTTGTCTTCATAATTTTCGCAAGAGTATTTGCACATAAGTGTTTATAACGAACCCAACTGGAATTAGAACTCGGCTTTCCGATTAACAATTCCGAGCCAGTATCCATTACACCACCCGCACACCGAAGCTTAACCCTTTGAGCTCTGACTAGAGAAAAATGACTTAATGCCCAGCCACTGGTTGAACGGTGGTAGAGAAAAATGACGTAATGACCAGCCAACGGTTGAACGGTGGTAGAGAAAAATGACTTAATGCCCAGCCACCGGTTGAACGGTGGTAGAGAAAAATGACGTAATGACCAGCCAACGGTTGAACGGTGGTAGAGAAAAATGACGTAATGCCCAGCCACCGGTTGAACGGTGGTAGAGAAAATGACTTAATGCCCAGCCACCGGTTGAACGGTGGTAGAGAAAAATGACTTAATGCCCGGCCACTGGTTGAACGGTGGTAGAGAAAAATGACCTAATGACCAGCCAACGGTTGAACGGTGGTAGAGAAAAATGACTTAATGCCCAGCCACCGGTTGAACGGTGGTAGAGAAAAATGACTTAATGCCCAGCCACCGGTTGAACGGTGGTAGAGAAAAATGACCTAATGACCAGCCAACGGTTGAACGGTGGTAAGAAAAAATGACTTAATGCCCAGCCACCGGTTAAACGGTGGTAGAGAAAAATGACTTAATGCCCAGCCACCGGTTGAACGATGGGTAAACACTTGTAACTATTTTTATATCTACCGTGAAACATTACATACTAATTAGTTACGAATTTTAACTCAGTTGCTCAGCTAGAAGGGTTAAAATTGTTCAGGAACGAAAGGGCACAAAGGGTTAAAATCACCTGGTATTTCCAATGGTGTCATCCATTTAGGTACTGAGTTGTGGTTTTAAATTGAGAACCCCGGATTGAATGAGAAAAACAGGAAATTTACGATCCACACTGAGAAGAATATTTTTAAATCACCAAGGATTGTTTGTAAGCTAAGCAAAGTAACTGTCAATTGTCGAAGAGAAAAATGCGATTTAAATTACAAGACGATCAGCGGGCAAAAGGTTGATTTAAAAATATAAAAAAAGACTTCAAAAAACGGATTAATAAAATCGATTGCTTAGTTTTCAATTTCCTTTGTAATTAAACGGAATGATTGTTTTTTTTGTTTTGTTTTTGTTTTTTTGGGTTTTTTTTTTTTTGCTTATTTAAAAAAATCCTCTCTTGGTGTTGACGGTGCCGGTCGAGCGATTAGTTTAAAGGGAAAACAATATGAGGAACGAATTCATAATATCCATCGAATATATATATAGGATGCAGGTTCGAATCCTGTCAAACGACGAATATTTTCTATGAAAATTTCTCGGACATTCAGGCCAGTAAATGTTATTTAATACTGTTTATTATAAACAGAGCATTTGCTTAAATACTTGTATCTATAAAAAAAAAAAGAACGTTAAACATAAAAATGTCTTTAATAAATAAATTGTCGGACTTTGTCCATTTCTTAATATATGACGTCATTTGTTTACATTTGATACGCCATGAGCAGTCATGAATGTACGAGATTCATGGAAGATTGAAGTTTATAAGCAGTAAATTCGACCTTGCCTACCGAACGCTCGTTTGTGGCCGAGTCGGATAAGGCACGTCAGCGTAAATGACGGTTCCGTATAGGATGCAGGTTCGAATCCTGTCAAAGAACGAATATTTTCTATGAAAATTTCTCGGACATTCAGGCCTCAGGTTTATTATAAACAAAGCATTTACTTAAATACTTGTATCTATAAAAAACGTTAAACATAAAAATGTCATTAATAAATAAATAAATAAATATATATATATATATATATATATATATATATATATTTTTCATTGATGCATGCTTCATTTAGGCATTTAAAACAACATGCCTGCCCGCATACTCAATTCCAGAAAATCCTTGTTGAAAACACAACTATGCTTAAATATGAAAACAATAAACAAAAACTAAAAATTCTTGGAGCTATATTCATAAAACTGTTGAAACCTAACCTGAACAAAATAAACTATGAAAACTACACAAATATTCTTAAATGTCTATAATTGATAACAGAAGCCATTGGCTTATACCAACGGCTTCCCATACTTAATATTTCTCGTTTTTCACACTCGTGTGGTCATGTGTGACGTCACGAGCTGCGACGCGATTTTCGCTTCCGCGTCTCGTATACACGGATTTGTCGTTGCTTTGAAATTTTTCATTTAGCAAAAAAAAGACTATCATTATTGTTTCGTCCGTGTATTGCTTAATATATTGAAATGTAATTGTCATCTTTGATAATGGCTTATGTAAGACGAAAACTTAGATAAGATTAAAAAACAATCAATATGGTGATTTCCTTTCGTCTTTCAATGATAATGTTATTAAGCTTATCAGACAATATGAAAGGAACTTACTTAAAATAAATAGACACAACTTGTCTATATTATCTAATGAAACATTCATCAATATATATATATATATATGTATATGTATATGTATATATATACTCACACACACATACATTTATCAAGTGAGAATTCATTTTTGAATATAGTAATATGTTAAATCCACGAATTTTTTTATCGTAAGTGCTTTTCGGAGGCACGGTGGAGTAATGGATAGCGGCTCGGAATGAGGAATCGGAGAGCCAAGTTCGAATTCCAGTCGAATCTATTACATTCACTTACGTGCTAATACCCTTGGGAAAGGTATGAATCTTCTTCTACTCCCTCCAGCTATGGGTAAATAGCAGGACAGACCTTGCATGGTAACTGGTCTACCGCAGAAAGAATTGGCAACCTACTGTGGGAAAAATCCCCCCGTCAGTCATGTATCGAATGATATTTGATCGCCTAAGCGTATATCACGCATGGCACGTGACATAGACAAAATGCTCCAATTATTAGAGTAAGGTCTCAGTAGATTTTTCCGGAAATTTTGTACAACGGATCCGGTTTTCATACAAATATTAAATTATATTATCATTATAGTATGCATTTGTTAACGAAGATATTTTGCCAATAAATACATGAACTTTACTGATTAATTCTTTGTATGATTGCCTCTTTATAATGTAATATAGATTGTGCCATTTTATATCTGTATGGAAACCTGATCCGCAGTTCAAAATTTCAAAAGATATTCTAATAATTGGACAATTTTGTCTATGTTACGTTAACTGAAAAACGCTTCCAATAAAAAAAATCGTGCATTTACCATATATATATATATATATATATATATATATATATATATATATATTAGCATAGAGCCCGGCGTTGCCTGGGGATGTAACAGTAAGAGATAGATCAAGTATCGACCATCATAAAGACTGAAAAATAAAATTGACAAAAGATTATTGTTTAAGGTTGACGGACACATGTCTTAATTAGTTTTTTTTACGAATTGGTCAAACCCAAACTCAAACAAAACATTTTTTTCAATCGTTATGAGTCTACCGATTGAATAGAATTTTATTATAAACAATTGGAACAAAAGTAAATGGAATTTTTAAAGCATTCTGAATGTAAAAATAAAGAAAAAAGTGTGCAAGACAATAAGAAACACTACCTGCCCCCAAAAAGTGAAGTTTTGTTGAAATCGGTTGAAAATGTAGGAAATCCGATCCCATATATAAACGAATACACACACACACACACACACACACACACACAGCCTGGGTTTTATAATAAGTACAACTCGATATGAGTTGTCCCCCTTTCATTCTGGTGACAGAATCGTGTTTTATCGTGTTTTCAAATTGATTTCGTGCAAAAACAATTGTGTTTTTCCAATTTTTGGCGCTGTCAGAAACACCACAAGGTAATTTTACGCAGTCCTGTGAAGTTTTGTTGAAATCAGTTGAAGAATTTAGGAAATCCGGTCCAATATATAAACGTACAGACACACACACACACACACACACACACACACACACACACACACACAATCTGCGTTTTATAATAAGTAAGATAAGATATGACGAGGAGGGGCGTATTCAATAAAAATCTAAAATTGCGTTTTTCACTGCAAATTATCCATTATATCATATCCAAGTATTTTACAAAAAATTAGAGCCGATTACACAATATTTCAAGCTCAATTTAGGTTTATAGTTCATAACCATACAATGGGACGAGGTTACATAAACCGTAGATTTGTCTGTGGAATATCATTACATTATTGTTACATAATTATAGTAAAATCATTAAGGATTTTTATCAAAAGAATTTTATTTTTGGTCGTATGTTAATTTAAAATATTCCTTTTTACAGGCTTTATTTTTTAAATGGAATAAGAACATCTAAATTTCAGTATTTCGCTATTGTTCATCAAAATGACTGGAAGAAAGCGATCTAAAAAGAACAATGGAAAACAGAAGTTAACAAAGCGGAAACGAAATAGCTCTATTTTGTTCAACTTAGCCTTGCAGCCAAAGTATTCTAAAATGCTGTCAATATCAAAGGAGAAAATGAAAAATACCTAACAACAAATCGAATATAGCATCAAAATTTATATTATTTTTATTTATTTGTTATGTAATTAAATACGTAATTGTCAACAATGTTTCCGTAAAAGCTGATATTTCTTGTAATAAATTCCTAATAGATATTATTATTATTATTATTATTTTAGTTCAGTATAAGGTAGTCCGACTTTTAAAATTCCTCACGGCTAATCATGAAAAGAAATGTTGATCAAAACTGTCTAAAACCTAAAAGTTTCACTATATATACAAGTTTCACTAAGTAATATAGACATATTATGTCTACTTATTTTTATACTGATCCTTTCCAGCTGTCTAATCAGTTTCTTGATGTTGAGATAAAATTCATTAAGGAAGGCGACGTGGTTTTGGTTAACCCAAGTACTTTCGATCATATTCAAGATGATCTTCGCGAGTAAATTACAAAGCCAACCTGCATTCCACTGTGATGGTATTTTTTAAAATACATGCATGAACGTGCTCTATAATTATTTTAATTTTATCCTTTGTAGGTATGGTATTTATTGCGAAAACAAAAGGCTTCAATAAGAGGAAACTGGTGGGAAATTGGTAGAAATTTGTTTAAAATGGTATTAATGTTATATGCACTTTAATATGTTATTGCTATATTCATAATAAATTTTGTTGAGTGTTGGTTGGTTGCTTTTGATATAGAGGGCCTCGAGAATTTGAAGTGTCTGTTTATTATTTTCGTGGTATAGTACATTAGGGCTGACAACAAGTATTTTATTGCATTGTATATTTGTACTCGGAATAAAATAATATGTATCAACACAGTAATTGTCTCTTCCTTTAATAATGAGACCACAAAGCTTATCCGCGAATATGAAAGGATCTAATTGAAAATTAGTAAGCAAAACTTCTTTAAATTATTGAATGAAACATATCTCAATATATATGTGTGTGTGTGTGTTTGATTGAACAATAGACATGATCAACACTACAATATTTGTTTTAGCCAAACACCCTGATGATAACATTGTGTTATGTCGAAAGTACTCGAAATAAAATAATATATATAAACACGACGATTTTCTTTTTTCCTTTAATAATGACACCAAATCTTGTCCGTGAATATGAAAGGATCCAATTGAAAATAAGTAGACAAAACTCGTCTTAATTATTCAAGGAAACATTTCTTGATACATGATTTTAAAAGCCATGCAAAATTCGCTATACACTTCGTTCAGACGGGCTTAACCAAAAGTTTAACAACACAGAATTAACATGTAACCCCATAAATCAAGCCCTAGCTACATTTCTCACCCACACAAGATAGACATGCTTGCAGAGGTGTTGAGGTCTCACACTTGTACACACACTCTCACAAATATATACACATACACACATCACACACACTCCCAAAGAACTAAAAGATAACATACACTTAACACACACATCCAACTCCCAGCAACCAATAAAACTGTTAAAATGACCAAGGAGGAAATTCTGAAAGTCAAGAAGCTCCTATTCTCTATCTTAAAAACAATTTAAAAGAGGCCGTTTGACCAACACAAGGACTAACCAAAATTAACGTTAAAAAAAACAAATGAAAACTACAGATAAAGTTCACGTTCTTCAAAGACAGTCATTCACTCCTGTAGTTCACTGCTACTAACAAGCAGGGATTTTTTTCTCCTGATGATGGCAATGCTGGCCGAAACTAGTTGAGGAACCTAATTGAAATAATAAAACAAAAAATATTAATATACAACCCAGTGTGTCTGAAGATTTTAATTTTTTAATATTATTTTTATTGTTCAATATCTATCTATATATATATATATATATATATATATATATATATATATATATAGAGAGAGAGAGAGAGAGATAGATAGATAGATAGATAGATAGATAGATAGATAGATAATGGACATTTTGAGATTGCTAGATAGATAGATGGAAAGATAGATACGAACATATTGAGATACATATGAACAGACTGAGACAGATAGAAAATAGATATAAACATATTGAGATAGATAGATAGATAGATAGATAGATAGATAGATAGATAGATAGATATGAAGGGATTCAGAAAGATGATTATTACACTGAGATATTACACTGAATATTACATATATATATATACCAGCAAGCAGAAATATTTCTTCTCCTGATGATGGCCATTTTGGCCGAAACTAGTCGAGGAATCTAAATGAAATAATAATAAATAAAACGAAAGAATATTAATATACAACCCAGTGTGTCTGAAAATTTTAAGATTTTAATATTTTTCATTGTTCAAAACTTACATATCTGTGTGTATGTGTGTTTGTGTTCCATTGAATAATAGACAAATTGTTTGTACTTATTTTTATATTGACCCTTTCCGGTTGTCTAATAAGTTTTTAAAAACACAGGCAAACAGCCTCTGTTGATAATTGTTTTATAGTTGTCCAACTTCACAATACAGAAAAATACTTGTTGACAAAAATAATTTGCTACCCCACGAAAATAACTGACAAAAACTTTAAATTTTTGTGACCCTCTATACGAAAATCAACCAACCGACACTCAACAAAATTTATTTCGAATATTGCAACAACATATTAAAGTGCATCTAACATTTAATGCCATTTTAAATTTCTACCAATTCCCGCTCATTTCCCTTATATTGAAACACTTCCAATCGTTATCTACTGTCATCTTCATTACTCTTCTTTTATTTTTCTCGCTCCTTAATAATGTTTTTTTTTCTTATTTTTCACACTAGGTAAACACTTGTGTCTTAGGGGCTTTACTGCCTTGCTGGGGACGAAATAATTACATAACTGAAATAGTAAATAAATAAAGCAGATTCCTGAATAGCGACAGAAACATCAGTTAAGCAGACGAAAATAATGTGCGACTGATTAAATATGGAAGCATTCATTTTGCCAACTATTTATTCAACCTTAACAATTATGTCTCGTATCCACTAGAGAACTAATAAGCCTAACTCATCTAAACAGGAGGAAGAGAAGTTTGGTTTGAGTTTAATTTCTTTACAGCATATCAACCTCAATGAGTTATTTAATGTCGACAAGATTTTTAGGATGGATTCGTATGAATAGAATATGTATTCTTTGGTTTAGATTGATTTGGTTTATTTTGTTTAACGGCATATCAACATCAATGGGTTATTTAATGCCGACAAGATTTTTAGGATAGATTCGTATGAATAGAATATGTATTTTTTGGTTTAGATTGGTTTGGTTTATTTTGTTTTACGGCATATCAACCTCAATGAGTTATTTAATGTCGACAAGATTTTTAGGATAGATTCGTATGAATAGAATATGTATTCTTTGGTTTAGATTGGTTTGCTTTATTTTGTTTAACGGCATATCAACCTCAATGATTTATTTAATGTCGACAAGATTTTTAGGATAGATTCGTATGAATAGAATATGTATTCTTTGGTTTAGATTGGTTTGTTTTATTTTGTTTTACGGCATATCAACCTCAATGGGTTATTCAATGCCGACAACATTTTTAGGATAGATTCGTATGAATAGAATATGTATTCTTTGGTTTAGATTGGTTTGCTTTATTTTGTTTTACGGCATATCAACCTCAATGAGTTATTTAATGTCGACAAGATTTTTAGGATAGATTCGTATGAATAGAATATGTATTCTTTGGTTTAGATTGGTTTGCTTTATTTTGTTTAACGGCATATCAACCTCAATGAGTTATTTAATGTCGACAAGATTTTTAGGATAGATTCGTATGAATAGAATATGTATTTTTGGTTTAGATTGGTTTGCTTTTATTTTGTTTTACGGCATATCAACCTCAATGTGTTATTTAATGTCGACAAGATTTTTAGGATAGATTCGTATGAATAGAATATGTATTCTTTGGTTTAGATTGGTTTGCTTTATTTTGTTTAACGGCATATCAACCTCAATGAGTTATTTAATGTCGACAAGATTTTTAGGATAGATTCGTATGAATAGAATATGTATTCTTTGGTTTAGATTGGTTTGCTTTATTTTGTTTAACGGCATATCAACCTCAATGAGTTATTTAATGTTTTTTAATGTCGACAAATTTTTAGAGGATAGATTCAATGAGTTATTTAATGTCGACAAATAGAATATGAATAGAATATTATTTGGTTTAGATTGGTTTGCTTTTTTTTTTGTTTAACGGCATATCAACCTCAATGAGTTATTTAATGTCGACAAGATTTTTAGGATAGATTCGTATGAATAGAATATGTATTCTTTGGTTTAGATTGGTTTGTTTTATTTTGTTTTTACGGCATATCAACCTCAATGGGTTATTTGCCGACAACATTTTAGGATAGATTCGTATGAATAGAATATGTATTTTGGTTTAGATTGGTTTGTTTTATTTTGTTTTACGGCATATCAACCTCAAAGTTATTTAATGTCGACAAAATTTTTTAGGATAGATTCGTATGAATAGAATATGTATTCTTTGGTTTAGATTGGTTTGCTTTATTTTGTTTTACGGCATATCAACCTCAATGAGTTATTTAATGTCGACAAGATTTTTAGGATAGATTCGTATGAATAGAATATGTATTCTTTGTAAAAAAAAAAATTGTTTTTAGATCCGGTTTCCTTTTTGTAAAAAGAGTATTTCTAGAGAGTCTGGCTTGGTTTGTGTTTATTTTCTTTACAGTAATCAACCTCAATGACTTATTGAATGCCGACAAGATTTCTAGGATAGATTCGTATACGAATATAGCAACAGATTCCTAAAGTGCAAATAAAATTTAATGCAATTTTACATTTCTACCAAATTTTTAGCCTTTTTCTACATGTAGATGATGCTGTTTCATGCTGGACAAAATCATCAGGCGGCCTGAAGATTTCGTCCAGCATGAAACAGACTGTCGCCTCTCTGTGTTGATTCAATGTCCACTTTTATATTTTATATTAACATACGCCATATGACTGATATTATACACTTTATCCATAAATGTAGCATACCGCGTCCCCGGTAAGATGATAAACTACGTCCAAAAGCACCTGTTGGGGCCCCAGCTATGGGTAAAAATTAGGTGAAAATACTATGAAAGTGTAAAAATAGGTTTAATAGAAAAACTTTTAAAAAAATATATATCAGCAAGAATTTTTTGAAGGAAAAAATATTGCCAGCAATATTTTTTTTTAATTATATT
>CAHIKZ030005550.1:940000-947500 GCA_903632075.3 Acanthosepion pharaonis
GCGCTTGAACTCATGAAGTCTGGGAATGCAGCTCATCAGAGCAATTGCCATGAAAGTATTTGTAGAACAGACAGAGAGAGGCGACGGCGCGTCTGTGAGAGAGTGACTGTAGACGAGATGCCAGAGCAGGGCCAATTATATTGCATATCCGCCTCTGGAGCCTATCAAGAATCCTGAGGCAAACATATATATATATATATATATATATATATATATATATATATATATATATATATATATATATACTGTAAAATATTATACCTAGTGCAATTGTTGGTGTTGTTACTTCTGTTTTTTTAATTTAATTTTATTTTATTAAAAATTGAAATTAATAAAAACCCACATAAATTGAGAAGTCATACGAATCATGCCTACAACAGAAATCGAACTTGGATCCCATTTCTTCATCAAGGAAACAAAATATTGGGCCACTGTTCGGAGTGCTGTCCTCATCTTTGTTGCCATATTCACGACAGTTTCGGCTCTTATATTTTCCAGCCTTCTTCAGGGTCTGTCTATATTTCTGAGATGAGGTATTGTAATTATTTACACTTTTTACATTTCTCGGACTGTTGTCCTCATCTTTGTTGCCATATTCCCGATGTTTCGGCTGTTATACGTGCATTCTTCTTCAGGATCTGTCTATATTTCTGAGATGAGGTATTGTAATTATTTACATGATTTACATTGTTCGGTCCGTTGTCCTCATGTTTGTTGCCATATTCACGACGTTTCGGCCGTTGTCCGCTCAGGTCTTCTTCAGATTCTGACTATATTTCTGAGATGGGTATGCAATTATTTACACCATTTACATTGTTCGGTCTGTTATCCTCATCTTTGTTGGCATATTCACGACGTTTCGGCCGTTGCACGCTCCAGCTTTCTTCAGGATCTGTCTATATTTCTGAGATGGGAGTATTGTAACTATTTACACTATTTACATCGTTCGAACTGTTGTCCTACTCTTTATTGCTATTTTCACGACATATTGGCCGTTGTGCGCTGCAACCAGCTTAAGGTGACATACGTTGGAATTTTGAACGGAACACTTTCTTTCGTCCACCGCAGGTCGATTGTTCTAGTTCCACGCGCCATGCCTTTTCTGGATGTTTCTCCAAGTTTTGTTCTGCTCTGCTGTGGCCTAGTATTGGAGCCACAGATCTTTTGGTCAAGTCACTGGGTTACTTCAACCAATGCTTTTATTCACAAGACCATATGTCCTTAGAACAAGAAAGATGAGGACAACATTCCGAATGTAAGGATTGTAAGTAGTTACAATATCAGAAAAATACAGGAATACTAAATGATAGTGAGTAAAAAGATGGCGGAACAGGGTTTAGGAAAAAATAAATATAAAGTCAAAATGTATTGAGAGCAAAAATATGTTCCGGATTATTCCAAGTCAATTTTTATCTTCAAAACTTCAAATGCACTGTCAATTGTCCTTTCCCCTCAGTAAATTCTTCTAATTCTCTTTCATTCTTCTTACTTTCCAGTCAACTTTGATCTTCAAAAATTTCAATGCAATGTCAATCGTTATCTTCTGTCTTCTTTTAATTCCTCTTCTTTTATTGTCCTTTCCCTCACTAAAGTCTTCTAATTCTCTTTCACTCTTCTTACTTTCCAGTCAATTTTGATCTTCAAAAAATTTCAATGCAATGTCAATCGTTATCTTCTGTCTTCTTAATTCCTCTTCTTTTAATGTCCTTTCTTCCCTCACTAAAGTCTTCTAATTCTCTTTTCACTCTTCTTACTTTCCATTCAACTTTGATCTTCAAAAAAATTTCAATGCAATGTCAATCGTTATCTTCTGTCTTCTTAATTCCTCTTCTTTTATTGTCCTTTCCTCCTCACTAAAGTCTTCTAATTCTCTTTCACTATTCTTACTTTCCAGTCAATTTTGATCTTCAAAATTTCAATGCAATATCAATCGTTATCTTCTGTCTTCTTAATTCCTCTTCTTTTATTGTCCTTTTCCCCTCACTAAAGTCTTCTAATTCTCTTTCACTCTTCTTACTTTCCAGTCAACTTTGATCTTAAAAAATTTCAATGCAATGTCAATCGTTATCTTCTGTCTTCTTAATTCCTCTTCTTTTATTGTCCTTTTCCCCTCACTAAAGTCTGCAATGTAATTCTCTTTCACTCTTCTTACTTTCCAGTCAACTTTGATCTTCAAAATTTCAATGCAATGTCAATCGTTATCTTCTGTCTTCTTAATTCCTCTTCTTTTATTGTCCTTTCCCTCACTAAAGTCTTCTAATTCTCTTTCACTCTTCTTACTTTCCAGTCAGCTTTGATCTTCAAAAATTTCAATGCAATGTCAATCGTTATCTTCTGTCTTCTTAATTCCTCTTCTTTATTGTCCTTTCCCTCACTGAAGTCTTCTAATTCTCTTTCCTCTTCTTACTTTCCAGTCAACTTTGATCTTCAAAAATTTCAATGCAATGTCAATCGTTATCTTCTGTCTTCTTAATTCCTCTTCTTTTTATTGTCTTTCCCCTCACTAAAGTCTTCTAATTCTCTTTTCACTCTTCTTACTTTCCAGTCAGCTTTTGATCTTCAAAAAATTTCAATGCAATGTCAATCGTTATCTTCTGTCTTCTTAATTCCTCTTCTTTTATTGTCCTTTCCCCTCACTAAAGTCTTCTAATTCTCTTTCACTCTTCTTACTTTTCCAGTCAACTTTGATCTTCAAAATTTCAATGCAATGTCAATCGTTATCTTCTGTCTTCTTAATTCCTCTTCTTTTATTGTCCTTTCCCCTCACTAAAGTCTTCTAATTCTCTTTCACTCTTCTTACTTTCCAGTCAGCTTTGATCTTCAAAAAATTTCAATGCAATGTCAATCGTTATCTTCTGTCTTCTAATTTTTTAATTCCTCTTCTTTTATTGTCCTTTCCCCTCACTGAAGTCTTCTAATTCTCTTTCCTCTTCTTACTTTCCAGTCAATCTTTGATCTTAAAAAATTTCAATGCAATGTCAATCGTTATCTTCTGTCTTCTTAATTCCTCTTCTTTTATTGTCCTTTCCCCTCACTAAAGTCTTCTAATTCTCTTTCACTCTTCTTACTTTCCAGTCAGCTTTGATCTTCAAAAAATTTCAATGCAATGTCAATCGTTATCTTCTGTCTTCTTAATTCCTCTTCTTTTATTGTCCTTTCCCCTCATCTTAAAAGTCTTCTAATTCTCTTTCCTCTTCTTACTTTCCAAAGTCAACTTTGATCTTCAAAAATTTCAATGCAATGTCAATCGTTATCTTCTGTCTTCTTAATTCCTCTTCTTTTATTGTCCCTTTTCCCTCACTAAAGTCTTCTAATTCTCTTTCACTCTTCTTACTTTCCAGTCAGCTTTGATCTTCAAAAATTTCAATGCAATGTCAATCGTTATCTTCTGTCTTCTTAATTCCTCTTCTTTTATTGTCCTTTCCCTCACTGAAGTCTTCTAATTCTCTTTCACTCTTCTTACTTTCCAGTCAACTTTGATCTTCAAAAAATTTCAATGCAATGTCAATCGTTATCTTCTGTCTTCTTAATTCCTCTTCTTTTATTGTCCTTTCCCCTCACTGAAGTCTTCTAATTCTCTTTCACTCTTCTTACTTTATTGTTTTTCCAGTCAACTTTGATCTTCAAAAATTTCAATGCAATGTCAATCGTTATCTTCTGTCTTCTTAATTCCTCTTCTTTTATTGTCCTTTCCCCTCACTGAAGTCCTCTAATTCTCTTTCACTCTTCTTACTTTCCAGTCAACTTTGATCTTCAAAAATTTCAATGCAATGTCAATCGTTCGTTATCTTCTGTCTTCTTAATTCCTCTTCTTTTATTGTCCTTTCCCTCAATGTCAATCGTTATCTTCTGTCTTCTTTAATTCTCTTTCACTCTTCTTACTTTTCCTCTTCTTACTTTGATCTTCAAAAATTTCAATGCAATGTCAATCGTTATCTTCTTTCTTCTTAATTCCTCTTCTTTTATTGTCCTTTCCTCTCACTAAAGTCTTCTAATTCTCTTTTCATTCTTCTTACTTTTCGTTTTACTGGTGTCATTGCCTTGCTAAGGGATGAGATCAGTTAAAGAAGGCATGAAAAGTGGGATCACTGATTTGACGAGGAATTTATAATAAGAGATCTCTAAATTTTTTATTCGGTCTCATATTAAGAAAGTTAAGCGAAGATAACGTGACAAATTATAGATACTGGGTTTTCAACACTGATAGCCTTTTGTCAGACTAATAAATATTTATTGAATATATCCTCAGAAACATATATGGTATATAGATTACTTCATGGAAAAATTCAAGAAATGAATTGTGTCGTTTTAGTAAATGAAAAAACAAGATCGACTATTTTGAAAGCGAATGAAAAAATGTCGAAACGAAAGAGAAAGTAAATGGCGGTGTGATTAAAGCAAGCAAATCGGACAATAAGCGAGCAGATTGCCGTGGTAATGAATACCATTGTATCGATTGGTTAATCAATCAATCCATCGAGATGATCAGTTGAATGAGATTGGGACTGAGAATAATTAGCTCAAAGATGCGACAGATTCCAATCTTACCATCTGCGAGACTTTAATTAAAAGTTCATGAACAATATATATATATATATATATATATATATATATATATATATATATATATATATATATATATACACTATGTATAACAGCAAAATTGTCCGAATCGTGTAACAAAAAAATTGTCCAATTGTTAGATTAAGTTTTGAACCGTTGTATCTTAGAAATGATTAAAGATATCTTACTGGAATTCTCCGCAATAAGAACGTATTTAGTTCTAATTTGAAATAATGAACCCTATTCCTGTTGTGACATCTTGAACCAGTTCTCCTTTCTACTTTTTACTTTTTTTAAACTTTACCATTTTCTTGATGGTTCTTGAATGGACATTTTAGATGAAAACCAGAGTATGAATGTTGGTACCGGTACTGAAGGCCTGAATTATTTTTCCTCTCACCTTTGCTCTGATTTCTTTCGAGCTGGATAACTCAGTGCTTACGACAAATGGTTGGAAGCAGGAGTATAAATATAGGTACTATTGAAGGCCAGAATGATCTTTTTCCTCTCATCCTTGCTCAGTTGGGAAGGCAATTTCGATTTTTACCTGGTCTCTTTTTAGCTGAATAAATCAAAGGATTTTTCAATGATTCTTACGAGAAATGGTATCAAGATGGCTAAACGTCTTATCTGAAAACCTGGAATAAAGAAGCTCAATTAGTTTTGAGTTTTTTGTTTTTCTTTTTAGATATTAATCACTTTGTGGCATGGGCGATTATACTGTTACATAATTTCGACAGTTTTGCTGTTACACCCGGTATTTACACACACACACACACATATATATATATATATATATATATATATATATATATATATATATATATATATATATTTATATATAATTAAATGTTTCTTTATTTTGTATCTATTTGGAGTTTTATGGAATCATATACAATGTTTAGTCTGCATGAAACAGGGAGTACTGATATGATAAATGAATATTTCATTATCTTTATTACTATAAAAGCTTCTGCTCATATTTGTAAATTTAATTATTCTTTAAATAAATAATTCCTAATTAAATAAGTAAATAATTTCTAATTTCTACACATAAATCTACACTCTTTTCTTACTCAGAAGATCGACGCTACATAATCTTCCTTTCAACATCTATCCTTATGTCTTACTCAACTCCATCCTGAATACATTAATAAGGGGAAAAATCTTTAACCTGGAGTTAGGCCCAAATCTTTCTAAAGTTAAGAAAAACTTTCGAAAATAAAACTCAGTTTTTTGAGTGTTGTTGTTTTTTTTTGTTTTTTTGTTTTCTTTTTTTGATTTTAGATATTAAACATTTTAAGGATACATGGATAAAGGCGTTGGTTAGATTAAAGAGTTGCGAGTTAGGTGAATTAACAGGAAATAACTGAAAACTGACATCCATTTGACATGGCACAAACTACCACAGCGAGCGAAATAAAGAGTTCTGTTCGACATTCCATCCACCCGCAGAAGCGAAACGTTGTGATAAATATGGCAAAAAAGATGAGGACAATAGTCCGAATACTGTAAATAGTGTATATAATACCTCATCTCAGAAATATAGACAGATACTGAAGGATGATAAGTATGGCAACAAAGATGAGGACAATTATCCAATTAATGTAAATAGTGTACATAATACCACATCTCAGAAATATAGACAGATACTGATGGATGATAAGTATGGCAACAAAGATGAGGACAATTATCCAAATAATGTAAATAGTGTACATAATACCTCATCTCAAAAATATAGACAGACACTAAAAGGTGGTAAATATGACAACAATGATGAGGACAATAGTCCGAATAATGTACATAGTGTACATAATACCTCATCTCAGAAATATAGAAAGATACTAAAGGGTAATAAATATGGCAACAAAGATGAGGACAATAGTCCGAATAATGTAAATAGTGTACATAATACCTCATCTCAGAAATATAGAAAGATACTAAAGGGTGATAAATATGGCAACAAAGATGAGGACAATAGTCCGAACAATGTAAATAGTGTACATAATACCTCATCTCAGAAATATAGACAGATACTGAAGGGTGATAAATATGGCAACAAAGATGAGGACAATAGTCCGAATCATGTAAATAGTGTACATAATACCTCATCTCAGAAATATAGAAAGATACTAAAGGGTGATAAATATGGCAACAAAGATGAGGACAATAGTCCGAACAATGTAAATAGTGTACATAATACCTCATCTCAGAAATATAGACAGATACTGAAGGGTGATAAATATGGCAACAAAGATGAGGACAATAGTCCGAACAATGTAAATAGTGTACATAATACCTCATCTCAGAAATATAGACAGATACTGAAGGGTGATAAATATGGCAACAAAGATGAGGACAATAGTCCGAATACTGTAAATAGTGTACATAATACCTCATCTCAGAAATATAGACAGATACTGAAGGGTGATAAATATGGCAACAAAGATGAGGACAATAGTCCGAACAATGTAAATAGTGTACATAATACCTCATCTCAGAAATATAGACAGATACTGAAGGGTGATAAATATGGCAACAAAGATGAGGACAATAGTCCGAATACTGTAAATAGTGTACATAATAACCTCATCTCAGAAATATAGACAGATACTGAAGGGTGATAAATATGGCAACAAAGATGAGGACAATAGTCCGAATAATGTAAATAGTGTACATAATACCTCATCTCAGAAATATAGACAGATACTGATGTGTAAAAAATTTCCTAATGTCGCGTTTATAATACCAGCAATACATTTTGGAAAAAAAAATTATTATGCTTATTATTTGTATATTTATGTCTACAATAAAGACAATAATAAAAAAAAAAACTTTTTAACAAGCGTTTAATGTGCGCATCGTCCGATCTTATTAACCAGTTTTGGGCGCATAAGATCTTCTTTCAGCCCTTTGACTTAGTGTCACGGAATTCAT
>CAHIKZ030005550.1:952500-960000 GCA_903632075.3 Acanthosepion pharaonis
AAATTAAAGACAGCTAACCTTATCCTCAAAAATAACAACACACCAGCTAAGTCAAAATTACAACGAACGAACATTATGAGTTCAAATGCCCCTTAAGAAACTGTGTTCCTGGTCAAACCGAATTCATGAATAATTACATCGGTCACACAACTACATGCCTATCCAGACGGCTTACGTTACACCTATCTGTCCATAGCTCTATTAGAACACATTTAAACACACATAAACTTACCAGACTCCATTCGAAACCTACTAGTAGAAAATAGAAACATAATAACCTCATCCACCTGTAAAAAAGATTATAAATAATGGGATTCCTAATAATAAAAAATTGAAAAAGCCAACTCTTAACAATATTAACTGCGAACAAGGCCACAATGTGCCAACCGTGTTCGAAAAATTGTTGTGTCGGAAACCTACCACACCTCTTGAAGATGAACTTGTCTGCGTCTGTGAACAAAGACTTTAAATAGTGGCATGTCAGTTGACATGGGGAGAGTCAGATAGACAGAGAAGTTCTTACCTGAGCTAGTTATTGACTACTCAGGCGATTTCTGTACCTTTTTACCAACCTATTAAAACCCTTTTTATTGTTACGTGTTATTTGGCGTTTGTCTCTATTATCCCCAAATCAACATCATAACAAAAATAAAACATCACTATAACACACTAAAAAAAGATAAACATAACGCACACACTCAATTAAACTGAAAAATAAAATCATCCTTGATAATGGCTAAAAGTATAGCCGAAAGCCTTCAGGACTATAGAACATTTGGACAGTTTCTAAATACTCTGTGTTCCAAAAAGAAATCTCTTAAAGCTTCAACCAGACAAGGGGTGTTTTACCTTGTCTGTCGTTGTTAATGAAATGTCTTGTGTTGTACCTTGTCTGTCGTTGTTAATGAAATATACATAAAGGAAGGTTGTTACCTAAATACACAATATATATATATATATATATATATATATATATTATAAATTAATTGATTTTAAATATGTTTTTCCCTACACAGTTCCAATCATGTTTCAAAAATGGAAGCTGAAACGGATGTCAGAATTCATTGAAAAATACATCCCTACCCCTACCAAAAGGTAACTAATAACTGATACATTTAAATACAGCGATAATGAACACGCAAACACCCCTTGTCTGGTTGAATTGGATTTCTCTGTATCCTTGGAAACGTGAATTATGATTTGCTGTGTCTTTAAAGCCCAGTAATTTTAAAAGTTACTCCAAAATTCGCTTGAGGATGAAATGGAACTAATATCTTTAATTTAATTACAAAATTAAATTCGGAGCTTTTAGCTTCCATATTTAAAACATGGTTAGAACTGGGTAACGAATAAAAAAACATATTTTAAATCAATTAATTTATAATATTAATGCTCTGTAAATTTACATTGAGCACTATTTTGTAAAAATAAAAATATCTATAAGAACACTGGATTATATATCTTAATGTTCTTCTTTTTATATATATATATATATATATATATATATATATATAAATATATGTAAAATGTGTGTGTGTGTGTGTGTGTGTGTGTGTGTGTGTGTGTGTGTGTGTGTGTGTGTGTGTGTGACAAATATAAGTGTATCCGAAACGAAAGTGCACATGATGAGAGAAAGTTGAAAAGCTATGGACGACGCCTTTCGCCGAACGTCTGTTGGTTCCGGCTTCCTCAGTTGAGAAATACAAAAAAACTATGTTTTATAAAGTGCGTTGGGGATTTTAGGATAAGAGTCACGTGGGGTCATATATTAAATTAACCTGCCAAAACCACTTCACGAAAAAATTAATAAACACATTTTCAATTCTCTGGTTCTTTCTTTCTTTATCTAATTCAGTCGCTTTATCTACCTATCTGCATATCTATGTCAGTCTATATCTATCTATCTGTCTGTGTATCTAAATCATTCACTTCATCTATCTATCTATGTATCTATCAATTTAACTATTTATCTATTTCAATCTCTTCATCTCTCTGTCTGTCTATTTATCTATGTTAGTCTATTGATATGTATCTATGAATCTATTTCAGATTTTCTTTCTTTCTTTCTTTCTATCTATCTATCTATCTATCTATCTATCTAAGTCTGTTCACATCTATTTATCTCAATCTATTGATATCTATTTATCTGTTTGCTTATATATGTCAGTCTCTCCAGCTATCTATCTATCTATCTATCTATCTATCTATCTATCTATCTATCTATATCAGTCTATTCATATGTTTGTATGAATCTATTTCAGTTTCTCTTTCTTTCTTTCTTTCTTTCTTTCTTTCTATCTATCTCAGTCTGTTCACATCTATCTATCTCAATCTATTGATATCTATTTATCTGTTTGCTTATATATGTCACTCTATCTATCTATCTATCTATCTATCTATCTCAGTCTGTTCATATCTATCTGTCTCTATTGATATCTATTTATCTGTTTGCTTATATATGTCAGTCTCTTCAGCCATCTATCTATCTATCTATCTATCTATCTATCTATCTATCTATTTCAGTTTATTCATATCCATCATTGGCTGCTCAAATGTTTCCTTATTAAGAAACGGATAATATTAACATTACCCTATCAGATGAGAATAACAATTGTTTGAATAATTTTCTTGTTATGTTGCTGGCCGAGTTACTATAACAGACAGTGTCAAAAACTTGTTAGACCATCCCAACATCGTTCTGGGACTAAAAGAAAAAATGTCTTCTTCATTTGCATTTAGAAATGTCTCAAGGTCGAATCAATTTTGTTTTATGCCTTTTCAGTCTTTGAACTTTTCGGGTCAAATTCTTTCGCTCGGGCCCGGCGTAAATGACAAAGTAATATGTTCGACAAGTACCAAACAGTGACTTGCAAAACCCAATGATGTATTCTGACCTCTTAAAATTTTGAGCAATAAAAAAAGAAAAGGCTAAAACAGTAAAACGATGTGAAAGTCATTAAATATGTGCCCTTCTGTATTTAGGAACCCCCAGAAAAATTGTTTCTTCATACAAAAATATATAGATCATTGTTTGAAAGGATTTTGTGCCAATTCTACCGACTTTTATTCAACAAATGTCAAAGGGATTTTAGTGAAGGGAAAAGGACAATAAAAGAATGGGAATTTAAAAAGACAGAAGATAACGATTGACATTGCATTGAAATTTTTGAAGATCAAAGTTGAGTGGAAAGTAAGAAGAGTGAAAGAGAATTAGAAGACTTTAGTGAGGGGAAAGGACAATAAAAGAAGAGGAATTAAGAAGACAGAAGATAACGATTGACATTGCATTGAAATTTTTGAAGATCAAAGTTGACTGGAAAGTAAGAAGAGTGAAAGAGAATTAGAAGACTTTAGTGAGGGGAAAGGACAATAAAAGAAGAGGAATTAAGAAGACAGAAGATAACGATTGACATTGCATTGAAATTTTGAAGATCAAAGTTGACTGGAAAGTAAGAAGAGTGAAAGAGAATTAGAAGACTTTAGTGAGGAAAAGGACAATAAAAGAATAAATTGAAGACAGAAGATAACGATTGACATTGCATTGAAATTTTGAAGATCAAAGTTGACTGGAAAGTAAGAAGAGTGAAAGAGAATTAGAAGACTTTAGTGAGGGGAAAGGACAATAAAAGAAGAGGAATTAAGAAGACAGAAGATAACGATTGACATTGTATTGAAATTTTTTGAAGATCAAAGTTGACTGGAAAGTAAGAAGAGGAAAGAGAATTAGAAGACTTTAGTGAGGGAAAAGGACAATAAAAAGAAGAGGAATTAAGAAGACAGAAGATAACGATTGACATTGCATTGAAATTTTTGAAGATCAAAGTTGACTGGAAAGTAAAAAGAGTGAAAGAGAATTAGAAGACTTTAGTGAGGGGAAAGGACAATAAAAGAAGAGGAATTAAGAAGACAGAAGAACGATTGACATTGCATTGAAATTTTTGAAGATCAAAGTTGAAGAATTAGAAGACTTTAGTGAGGGGAAAGGACAATAAAAAGAAGAGGAAGTATGAAGACAGAAGATAACGATTGACATTGCATTGAAATTTTGAAGATCAAAGTTGACTGGAAAGTAAGAATAGTGAAAGAGAATTAGAAGACTTTAGTGAGGGAAAGGACAATAAAGAAGAGGAATTAAGAAGACAGAAGATAACGATTGACATTGCATTGAAATTTTGAAGATCAAAGTTGACTGGAAAGTAAGAAGAGTGAAAGAGAATTAGAAGACTTTAGTGAGGGGAAAGGACAATAAAAGAAGAGGAATTAAGGAGACAGAAGATAACGATTGACATTGCATTGAAATTTTTGAAGATCAAAGTTGACTGGAAAGTAAGAAGAGTGAAAGAGAATTAGAAGACTTTAGTGAGGGGGAAAGGACAATAAAAGAAGAGGAATTAAGAAGACAGAAGATAACGATTGACATTGCATTGAAATTTTTGAAGATCAAAGTTGACTGGAAAGTAAGAATAGTGAAAGAGAATTAGAAGACTTTAGTGAACGGAAAGGACAATAAAAGAAGAGGAATTAAGAAGACAGAAGATAACGATTGACATTGCATTGAAATTTTTGAAGATCAAAGTTGACTGGAAAGTAAGAAGAGGAAAAAAGAATTAGAAGACTTTAGTGAGGGAAAGGACAATAAAAGAAGAGGAATTAAGGAGACAGAAGATAACGATTGACATTGCATTGAAATTTTTGAAGATCAAAGTTGACTGGAAAGTAAGAAGAGTGAAAGAGAATTAGAAGACTTTAGTGAGGGGAAAGGACAATAAAAGAAGAGGAATTAAGAAGACAGAAGATAACGATTGACATTGCATTGAAATATTTAAAGATCAAAGTTGACTGGAAATTAATAAGCCCATTGAGAATTCCACAAGCGACAAGTGCGATAGATAAAACTATTAGCATATAACTTAGGCTTACATCTTAATGGGACCAAGCCGCCAATCTTGTACTGCGCTTAAATTCAGTCTCGGCGCCATAGCGGAAAGTTCATTAAAACAATTACCAGGAAAATATGCATCGAAAAAGCTAGGTTACGGCGGTGGGAAAGTGACTGAAGGTGAGATGACATGTCAAGGATAAAAATAACAAAAGTATATCTGCCGTTTATGGACCTGGTGCCATATATGAGAGCACTTTTCATAAGTGACTCGCTAGATCATATATTCCATAGGACTGATGGAGCGGCTTGGAGATAGTAGTCGTAGTTCGTGGGGGCACAAATCTGTGGGGAAGGTAAACTCGGAATATATGACAGAACGGCGCTATATCGAGTCTAATTCGCTACCCCTTCGTCACTGAGGCCCATTGGTAAAGTTGGTATGACATTTGCCTGATAACTGTCCAGGTTTCAATTCTCGCTAGTGGATGCGAACTGATGATGACTCCCAAATATAGGATGAAAATGCAGGCCAGTGATTTCTGCAATCTGTTGAGGCTTCTTCTAGTTATGTTAAATGTTCGTAATAATTTCTATCACAAAATATACATATCACAAATATATATATATATATATATATATATATATATATATATATATATATATATATATATATATAATTTAGGTTATTTTGTCAGTGAAATGTAGCACTGTAGATTCTCGAACAATCTCTGACTTTTCGCCCTTGTTCTTTTTTGTTGGGGAGGTCAGAAGAAAACAGGTAAGATGTTCTCAACTGTCGATTAAAGGCTTATCGTTGCTTATTCTCAACAAAGCCACATTCATTTGACAGATGTCGTCGTTTAGGCTCTACAGGAAATGAATCAAAGTCACCTTTTCCTGATTCTCAGATTGCCATTGTCGAGGCTGCCAAATGCTTGGGTCTCTGATTTCACTCTTGCCGTTATTGGTTTGAGCGACGACAAGTTCTTCCATTCTTATGATAATACATATATATATATATATATATATATATATATAAATATATATAAATAAAAAACCGACCACTTTAAGGTACCATTATAATAATTTATTTCACCAGAGTCCTTTTAAAGGACGCCGGATCATCAGATAGAACTTCCAAAATGAAATGAAACAGAAATATATATATATATATATATATATATATGTGTGTGTGTGTGTGTGTGTGTGTGTGTGTGTGTGTGTGTGTGTGTGTGTGAGAGAGAGAGAGAGCGTATGTAAATATAAAAGTGAACATTGAAGTCAACACTCAGAGGCGATAGACTGTTTCATGATTGCATTTAATATGAAACGTCCTGTCGCCTCTGATTGTTGACATCAATGTTCACTGATATATATATATATATATATATATATATATATATATATATACACATATGATAAATATACTTATATATATGATCGTATACATATATTAAAAAATTTATATATATGATAAAATATATATATGATAATATATATATATGATAAATATAATTATATATCTGACAATATATATATGAAATAATTTATGTATGATATATATATATATATATATATATATATATATATATATACATATAAAAAAACAAAGCCTACCCCATGAACTCAATTCCAGAAAATCTTTGTTGACAGCACAACTATACTGAAACAAAAGTTTAAAATTCTTGAAGCTTTATACATAAAACAGTTGAAATTTAAACTGAAAAAATACTGAAATCTCCACAAATATCCTTAAATGCCTATAATTTATAACAGAAGCTATTGGTTTATACCATCGGCTTCCCATACTTAATACATCTCGTTTTTCACTCTCGTGGGGTCATGAGTGACGTCATGAGCTGCGACGCGATTTTCGCTTCCGCGTCTCGTATATACGACTTTGTCGTTACTTGGAAATTTTTCATGCAGCAAGGGCGGACTATCATTGTTGTTTCGTCGGGTGTTTGATTTATTGAAATTGTCATCTTTGATAATGGCTTATGTAAGCAGAAAGCTTAGATTGGATTTAGACATATTAATATGGTGTTTTTCTTTCGTCTTTCAACGATAATGTGATTAAGCTTATCAGGCAATTTGAAAGGAACTTACTTAAAATAAATAGAAAAAACTTGTCTATATTATTTAATGAAACATGCATATATATATATATATATATATATATATATATATATATATATATATATATAACAATTTACTTTTTAAAATATGCTATATTTATGTCACGGATAGAGGTATGCAAACATTTAACACCGACAATCCTCTAAATTTAAATGCCAGGAAATAAAAGTGAATTTTGAAACATTTGTCTCAGATTAAATATATATATATATATAATAGATATGTTAGTTAATAAAACAAAGACAAACGAAAAGGTACCAATATAACCAGTACAATAAACATTTATTGAATAAGTATTAACCATCTGACAAAAATGAAGCATGGAATAAAAGTTTTAATTTCTGAATCAACGGACCAAGGAAAAAAACACTATCACTGTCTGATTACACGATTTCATATAATCATATATATATATATATATATATATATATATATATATATATATATATATAGAGAAAGAAACATGGAGTAACAGTCCA
>CAHIKZ030005550.1:965000-975000 GCA_903632075.3 Acanthosepion pharaonis
TTGCTCACACGCTACGTCCATATTATCCTTAGCATCCTTCTGTAGAACATCATCTCTGTCGCCTCGAGTCTGTTCATCAAAAATCTGCCCAGCTTTTGGAATGCGACCATGGTCATCCCAATACGTCTACGGATGTCAGTGATATTAATTTATTTATAATAGTGCTTAAAATGAGCCATATTTATAGAGGAATGGTGCTCAATATCAGAGATAGTCCGTCTGTCGATATAAACCTTGTGGACATAAAAATCAACAGTGCATGGTGATTGTCAGTTGCACACTTCAAAGCGATAATCAGGCCATCAAATATCCTTCTGTAGAACCACATCTCCGTCGCCTCGAGTCTCTTCTTCATCTTTGAGGAAATCGTCCAACATTCGCTGCCGTAAAGAGGGACAGATGTTACGTAACAGGCTCAGTATTCTTTTCTTTGTTACCAAAGAAATCCTCCTGTCTCGCAATACTCTGGCCAGCTTTTGGAATGCGTTCTTGGCCATCCCAATACGTCTACGGATCTCAGTGTCGCACTTACCGTCCTCTGTCAAAACGCTTCCCAGATATTAAAACTTTCGAGTCTCTTTGATTCTAGTGTTCCCGACCTTCAGATCGCATTTCGGGTTCTTCCTCTTACTGATGATCATTCATTCTGTCTTCTTGTAGTTTATGCTTAGTCCTTTCTTCTCACTCTCCGTTGCTACCTTCTGTAGGAGATTTTGTAATTTCATTTCCGTGTCTGTTATCAGTACTGTGTCATCTGCGTATCTTATGCTGTTAAGTTTGTGGCTGACAATGCTAAATCCTGGTAGGATTGCCAATTCTCCCAGGATTGCCTCGCTGTATAGGATGAACAGGTCGGGTGAGAAGACGCATCCTTGCCTTTCTATTTTGGTATATTTAGCTTCATATATTTTTCTGGGTTTTCCTTCTTTTTTTTAAAAAAAATATTTAACTAAATTTTAACGTCTATCAGCAGACTAAATGGAATTGGCAGATTGTTAGAATTCCGGGCGAGAATTTTGCGTTCATTTTTAGATTAATGCTTTTTGTAATGTCATAACAGAGTCTAAATCTCTTCATCTTTTTTTTTAAAACATCGGCACCACTCCTTGCAAGGCTGTAAAGCCACTAAGATACAAGGGGTTACAGGGTGTGGAAGAATTAGGAACAGATGCATTAGTAATAAGCGGGAAGAGAAAAGAGTAGTCAAGAGAACAGTGGATAGTGATTGACATTACATTTAAATTTTTACAGATTAAACATGGCCAGAAAGCATGGAACCGGAAGTGAGTTTCACAAGTAAGACAGTAAAGCCACTAAGACACAAGCGGTTGAAGGGTGTCGAAGAATTAGGAACAGAAACATTAATAATGAACGGGAAGAGGAAAGAGTAATCGGGAGGACAGTAGATAGCGATTGACATTGCATTTAAATTTTGCAGATAAAAGTTGGCTGGAAAGCATGGAGCTGGAAGGGAGTTCCACAAGTGAGAAAAGAAACTATTAACATAGAATCTACGGCTACATCTGTCCAGTTCAATTGGGGCACCTCGAGATGGTGTAATAGTTAGCAAGCTTGTCTCACTAGAACAATTACGCCTGAGTAGTGATTTCAATCCTCACTGAGTGCTCCTTACTTTCGGCCTTGTGCCACATCCAAGTTACGCTTGGAAAATTACTAGCCAGTTCAGCTGCAAATTGATGAGATCACGACACCAATCTTGGGCTCCGCTTAAATTAAAAAAAGTCTAGTACCATAGAGAACAGCTCATCTGAACAATTACCATGATATTATTTGTAGAAAAGACACAGAGAAGCAGCCGTACAGAGTTGGGCAAGTGACTGAAGCCGAGCCACCACACCAGGACCGATAATATTGCTGATTCTTTTTTATATTATGAACAGGATGGCAAATCAATATTTTTAGATTCTTTCAAGTATCGTGGGCATATTATTCATTCCCCCAAAATATTCCCCCTTTTTCCGCGTAAACTGCCGAATTTTAAAATTGCTAATTTGGGAAGTACTTGAAGACAAGGTCAGTAGCATATAGCACAAAGATTATTGGTAGACTGATTCATTAAGCTGGGTACCAACAGAGTACCTGCGATCCTGAAACTTTCCCATAAAATCTCTCTCTAAGCTTGTTACCTTCACCAGATCGGTGGTCATGGTTCTCCCCAGCTTCCTATTGACATGTATATGCATAAAAGCTGAGGATCATCTACCATGTATTCAATTGTGAAGGCAGAATAACATATATTTTTATTACTTCAAATCTCACAAGAAAATTAAATTTCGGTATTAAATAACCCATAGAGATGTTGATATGCCGCTAAACAAAATCAACCAACCAACAATGCATACTTAAATCAAAATGACCAACAATAAATTAAAATAAAATATCTGTTGATGAAGCCATAAAATTGTGTTCAAAATAATTAGATTTTGGCAATAAATAGCCTTTAGAGGTTGGTATGGCGCTAAACAAAATGAAGCAGTCACATATTCTACACACCGCCTCTTTTAATCATGTCCACACAAACATATATATGCACAAAATCTGAGTATTATCTACCATGTATTCAACTGTGAAAGCAGAATAACATTCGTCTATATTTCTGAGTTGAGGTATTTTAATTATTTACATTATTTATTGTCCGAGCTGTTGTCTTCATCTTTATTGCTATGTTCGAAATTCCAGTCACCTGAAGAAGGCCGGAGCGTACAACGGCCGAAACGTCGTGAACATGGTAATAAAGATGAGGAAAATAGTCCAATGTAAATAGTGCTTAGAATAATTTTTATTGCTTTAAAGCTCCCAAGAGACTTCTGTATTAAATGACCCATGAGGAGTTGATATGCCGTTAAACAAACAAAACAAGCAAATCATAACAGTCCAGCTCTCTTTTTCTTTGTTTCTAACGATTTTTTTCCGTTTTTTGTGAAAATGATTTTAAAAAAAAAAAAAACTTTAAAAACTTTTGAAAATTGAAAACAATACGGAGATATCAACGACAGTACAAGTACAAATCTGATAATTTTATAAAAGACACAGGGAGTCAACCTTACATTTACTGAAGCCGTGCCGCCAGATCTATATAGTAAATATAAGAACAGATTGTTTTCCATAGAAAACGAGAATTAAATACAGTGAAGAAGGCAATAGGAAAGCCAAGTATTAATTTTTCCCAAAATATCATGGAAATTTAATCAAATAACGAATATATCCAAAGGAAAATTGTTCGACTGCGTCCTGAAAATATGTTATTTAAAAAGAAACAGTATTCAGAAATTATATAGTTAACGCATGCGCAGTTACTCTATTAATAAGTCGGACATCTTTGTTCCGGATTCTTCTACTGACGCAAAAAAATATCTCTTCCATCAGCTAATTTCCAGTTACTCGTCCAAAATTCCCGATTTTCAGTTAATTTTCGAACCATTTTCCGTTTTTATTTCAATTTAAAGATATTTAAAAATACCATATTTTATTTGTAAATATTTATATTTTTATTCTTTTCAGTGTCCATATTATTTCTATTTTAACGTTTTCTTTTTTTTTTGTTTCCTCCTTTCATCTTTTTATTTGTAATTTCTTTGTTTGTTTTTTAAATTGCATCTTTCCATTTTTCTTTCACCGCCATGTTTTTTTTTTCCTTTTGCCTTCTTCCTTTTTCCCTCTTCACACAAGAAAATGTGCATTCGAATGCCCAGCCTCTAACACCCTCAACAGCTATCGTATGTCACCTGCACACTTGTCACCGACTAATTAGTAACATTGTGAGCCTGGGGCCCTCGTTACGCGGAGCACTGAAGGGTCGCCTACAAAAATCACCGGGTGGTCGCTTAATCAGAAAACTGTCAAGTTAAACAGAAAATGGCCATCAACCCTGGTAGACAAACATGTCAAACTTTGTAACGTTGGCAAACCCATGCTAAGACTCTAAAGGAAAAAAAAAATCCAAAGTAAAAATTGATCAATTTTAGGAAAATAAATATGTAAACAAAAATAAATAAAGTTTACACGGGGAAGCTCGATTTGCCTTTACAAGGAGAAATAACAGTGTATGTGTTTTCGATTGGACGTTCAGTTATTTTTAAATCAGTGTTGTTTTAGCTTGCGGTCGACCGTTAAATTTCTACTGTAGGTCGCAACGTGCAGTTTGTAATAATTTAGGTGTCGTCTATCTTCAGGACGTGGGCGATTACAGATCTCCACAGCTTTCTATCTTTTGCTATTCTAAATTCTAACCATTTTTCCTCTGTTGAAGGATCATAGACAGGCAAGTGGAATAATGCATAACGGCTCGGATTTAAAAATCGAAGAGCCGAGTTCGAATTCTTCAGACTGAACTTACGCGCAAATATCCTTTTTTTTTTCTTTTTTTTTTAAGCATTACGCCCCAAGCAAGGCGTGAAGCCACTAGGATGCAGGGGGTTGCAGAAGATTTGGAGCAAGAGCAGATAGGAGTGATAGAAGAAAGGATGAGGAGAAGGATATGTTAGACATTTCCATGACGGTCGTCCTTGAGTATTGAATCTAGAGGTTGGCAGTGAATATTTCGGAGACAGTAGGAAAGCGTACTTTAGGTTCGCAGTGGATATCACAGCAGAGTGTAGTTCATCCTTCTCCTGGTCGCCTTTGGTCCTTCCAGTAGGAGGAAACAAGATGGCCGCCTTTATACACGACGAATACAGTATTGGGCGGCTTCCGATTGGTCAACCTTCCATTGGTCGACTACAAAGGGAAATAAGTCATTCTGACTCGCTCACAAGTTATGTGCATTATATACCAAAAAAACCGTAACAGGATATGGGTAGATCAAGGTAACTGGAGGTGTCGATTGACATAACATTTGAATAGTTGGAGATTATAGCTCTCAGGGAAACAGTAATTGGGAAAGGTGTTCCACAGGCGAGAGGTGCGAGGTACGAAGCTATTGGAGTAGAAGAAACGGTTACATTTAAAAGTTTCTAGAGTATAAGCGTGGGAGCGGGATTCCAGCCTCGTAGGGCGCTTGAATTCATGGAGTCTGGTATCCGTGGGAATGGTATACTCCTCCCCCTCCTCATCTGATGTATGATTAAATAGCACAGGCTGAGTCTTATATTTGGGTGGGAATCGGTCTAGGTGAAGGATAACACTAAATCCCAAACTCAGAACTAAGAGTAAATAGTAGAACAGTCTGGGCTCTGTAGTCTTGTTTGGCAACCAGTCTAGGAGAATTCAAAACCGCAGCTAAGGAAACTAGCTAAAGAAACCAAGTGATATGCCATCATCGCCGATAGGACCCAGAATAATCACCAATTGCGATAAACAGATGTTCCCCCACTTGAGGGCTTCTTGGGACTTAAACTCAACCCAGACCTCAAGTGGAACTCTTGCATACGATCCATCGCTAAAGATGCCAAGAAAATGATAACTGACACTGACACTGACGCTTTGCCTCTATTGAGAATTTTATTGGCGATTTTCAAGAACAGGTTTGGTTTTTGATTTATTTTGTTTTGTTTTACGGCATATCAACCTCAATGGGTTATTTAATGCCGACAAAATTTTTATTGCTGGTAATGCTTTTTCCTTGAAGAAATCTAGAGCTGGTCATATTTTTTTCAAAAAATGTTTGTATTGCTGGTATTTTTTAAAGAATTGCTGATAATAATTTTTCCTTCAAAAATTATTGCAATTATATTTTTTTTATTACAAAGTATTTCTGGTATTAAAACCAATTTTTACACAAGTTTGAGTGTTAACTATTTGCCCATAGCTGGAACCCTAACAGGTGCTACCACCCCGGGTCAGGGTAGACTTGGGAACACCAGCACTTAAGAGGTGGTTCCACGCTCCTCAAAACCTCCTGATCAATAACCTTGTAGTTGGACGTAGTTTATCGTCTTACCCAGGACACGGATGTACTTTATCGTCTTACCCAGGACACGGATGTACTTTATCGTCTTAACCAGGACACGTATGTAGTTTATCGTCATACCCAGGACGGTTTCCAGAACAGGATCCAAGTCTTTTGTTTTCAACCTTGTCTTGGACTGATTATGTATAGCTGCTATTTGCGTATTCTTCAAGTTTCTTGCAATGATTACAGCTAGTCCCACGACACTATTGATCTGTGTTCGAGAAGGTAGTTGTTCTTACGGTGGATTCTGGTGAAAACCGGGGTTGGCTATTTAATCTGGTTTGTTCTCGTTGAGGTCTTCCACACCCTTCTTGTTTATTATAGATTCGATAAGTTTATTGATGGCACTAAGGCGGCTAATGGGTCAATATTACGACAGCATTCTTAAAAACAGGGCACACAGTTGACATCTTCCATAGACAGGAAAGGTCTATTCTTCAAGCAGCGGTTGAATAATTTCGACAGAATTGGAGATGACTCTGGGCTGATATTATTTTCTAAGATTTTGTCCAGACCTGTAACCTTCTTAAACTCAAGGCTTTTAATAAGTGCTACGTTAGGAGTGGGGAAGTCAGGTAAGAGATGGTCCTTAGCGTCTAACGTAAAGTTAGAGGCAAAATTTATGAAAAAAGTCTTTCCTTTTATATGAGGATGTAATAACTTCATTTATGATAGCCGGCACTGAGGTTTTGCCCCCATTGAGGAATTTATTCGAGATTTTCCAGAACAGGATCCAAGTCTTTTGTTTTCAACCTTGTCTTGGACTGATTAAGCATACTTGTTATTTGCTTGTTCTACACCTTTCTTGCAATGATCGCGGGCAGTCCGGATTGCCGCAATAGTCCCACTACACCGTTCACTGTGTTCGAGAAGGTAGTTGTTCTTACAGCGTGTTATGTCTGCAGCACATTCAGGCGTGTGCCGTGGATGGCTACTTAGTTTCTGTTAGTATCTTTTCTTTGGGATAAAATTGTCCATGTTTGATAGCATTTATCCAAAGATGAGGTGATCCAATTCTGGAAGCTCCATTTTTAAAGAAAACTGAGCTTCAGCCATGTAGGATCTGAAAATGCCCCACGCAGTTTTGTGGTACCGAAAGACAGAACCGTGAAATGAAACACCCGGGATGCTTTCAGCATTTTTGTCAGGGCAAGATGTGAGAAAGAGATCAAGGAGGTTTGCGTGATGACTAGTTGTGTCAGGAACACGAGTGAGATTAAAAACTCTCCGAGTCAGACCTTAAGCGACAGAGAAGTCATGGCGTTATCTGCCTTCTTCGTCGGTACTGAGTTGAATAAGCACTCCTTGAGGTGAATATTGAAGTTACCGCGAATATGAATGTTAACTGAAGGATTCATTTTCTCATCTATTTTGTCAAACATTACAATCCCATTATCCTGTACTGTAAGCCCCCAAAGTCCAACCCTTACCTCACAGTCGGTGGGGGGGTAAACGGTAGTGTCAGAGCTATGCCGCCCGGAACTTCGTTCCTGGTAGGGCCACCCAAGGCGGACAGGTCTGACACACACGCCGGCTAACAAGGGCTCTGGTGAAAATCCAAGGAGCGTCTGCATCGGCAACCGGCGGCTTCTGGTCGTTCCTGTCTCTGCGTCTGTGGGAACCCCGCGGCAAGCAAGAACGTTATCCGAGTAGGCCTGGGTACCCTACTTCTGTAATTTATCCCAAGAATCTTCTTCTCACAACAGGAAGAAGCCGGCTCAATCCGCCCAGGGTGAATGCCGCATCACACACACACACACACACACACACATTATCCTGTAGACGATAGGCAGGGAAGATGAAAGATATACTAACTACCATCACTGATCGGACCCAGAACTTTCACCAATCGTGACGAACGGATGTTCCCTCAAGGAGGCCCTCTGCCTTGAGCGCCTATTGGGATTTCAACTCGACTCAGGCCTCAAGTAGAACCCGTACATAAAAATCATCGCTAAAGATGCTGGAAACATAATCGGTTTCCTTTACGGCTATAGCAAGTATCTGAATCCTCCTGATAACCTCTACCTTTACAAGAGACAAATCAGACCGAAAAAGAAGTATTGCTATCATATATGGGCTGGCGCTACCTAGTCTTTATTTTCTATTCTGGTCTTCGCGTCATTATTTCCCACTATTTCTATGAAGAGTGTTCAGATGAACTACCTTCCTAAGTTCCACCAGTCCTAACCTTCTTGCCACGCCCATTGAAGCGAACAACCGTCATTCCCTTAGTATTCACTTAGCTGTAAGTCTCACTCAAGCAACTTCGACTCCCAAGAGGTTGCTTCAACGAACATTACAATTTTAAATTTGGGTTAACCGTTATCGTCCACACTATATCTCCATAAGCTGTGTCTCTTACACCGTCATTCCCAGCCGACATGATCACCGCCAGTTTCGGCCGTACCGACAAGATTCAAACGAATAGAAGGCATAGCATTTGGGGACGGCTTGGATGCAGGAGTTGCCGGACAGTCGTCAGTTTTGACGGCTTTCGGGGTCCCACTCTCGGCTTCACCGAGAAGTATCCATGTTGTCTTGGAGTTGTGAAAAAGAGGGTGTAATTATGAAAACAAATTATCACTCATCTGATGATTGCTGTTTGTTCTGTCTATTGTGAAAAAGATGGTCCGAAAATTGGTAAAATAAGGTGGAATTTCTTAAAACGTGAGCGATATTGAAGGTTCACAACCTTGGGATCCACCACCCACCCGCAGTAAACTGGTTTGTCTAATTGCGGTGGACTACTGTAATAGGCACTCTTAAATTTTCGCTATGAAATTCTGGAAAGAATCGTTCGTATATAATACACTTTTTACAATTTTATTATTTTTATTAGATACTTAGCACGGGGATTAAAAAGCAAATTCCCCAAAATTTCAACTTATTTCAGTGTTTTGCAACAGATTTTTTAAACAATAAATTTTAACCGTCCACAAAAGTACTTCCTCTTGCAATTTCCGATTGCGACCCCTAATTACTACACGCCATTTATATTTGTTTATTTATGAGAGATTCTTGATGTCCACTATTGAACAGTCAATTTGAACATGATCAACCAGAGAAAAGTACTCCTATTTATACACCATCCATGGTATCTGATTGAATACCTGTTAATTAGTCCGATATTATAGGAACACTTTGATCGCGGGCGAAATATAAAGTAATCATGTGTAATTATTACCGATACAACCGGATTAGGTATGAAATGACCGAGGGTTTCGAATTTCGCAAAATTTAGGCTCTTTGATCATCAAAATCAAGGTAAAAGGTGTGAAAAACTTGTGTAATTATTAAACCAAATTAGGACCCATCTGATGATCACTGTTTGTTCTGTCGATCGTCAAGAAGATGGCCCGGAAATTGGTAAAATAGAGTGGAACTTCTAAGAAAGTGAGCGATATTGAGGAGTACGTGATCAAAATCTTGGGGGCCACTAACCACCCGCGGTACAGTGAGTAACGCGGTTAACTGGTTCGCCTAACAGCGGTGGACTACTTTTATATATATATATATATATATATATATATATATATATATATATATATATGCTTGTCTGAATCATCTTCAAGAACCGAGAGCAAGATCTAAAAGGTCAGCCAATCTAACATAGATTTCATCACACAATTCTCACTCTTCCTCCATATGCGGCCTATTTTGTAAATAACTAGTGGGTCTTAAGTGCCACTTAAGATTATCGTACAAAATTTCATAACTGAATCAATTACGCAGTCAGATCGTCATACGTTTAAACCGACAGGAGAGTCCGTTATATATATATATATATATATATATATATATATATATATATATATGCAAAACACTAAAATGCAATATACCCTATTATCCGGGTTTCAATCACGAAGGTCTCCTCAGGCAAGTAGAAGAATGAATAAATATGCAGAATATAGAAGGTCTAAGGTGGGGTTGGAGAACAAATAGAAATGGGAGGGAATATATATTTTATTCGTTATATTCTTCCGGGCTCATATATACCCAAAAGATAGTTGCTCAAATGCTTGCACTTGTATAAAACCTCATATATATATATATATATATATATATATATATATATATACTAGCAGC
>CAHIKZ030005550.1:977500-990000 GCA_903632075.3 Acanthosepion pharaonis
ATATATATATATTGACCACTAATATTATATATATATATTGCCCACTAATATTATATATATATATTGACCACGAATATATATATATATATATATATATATATTGATTACTAATATATATATATATATATATATATATATATATATATATATATATATATATATATATACAGAGATAGATGGATAATAAAAGGAAACAATTGTACGCATTTAACTTCTTTTTTTTTATTTTTCTATATTTGCCTGCTTTATCTCGCTATTCGGGGATTTAATTTTCAAAAAATATACCCTCTTCAGCAGAATTTTGGGTACTAGAAAACATTTCCTACATTCTTAAGAACTTTCTATATCTACCTATCAACACTGAATATTTTATACCTCAGTAGCATATTATATTTACATAATCTTAAACTTTGAATCTAGATATATTGTAGCATTGATATATGACATGTCAGGTTCGACAATGACATATAAGTGGAGGGTTGAATTCGACGGTGACTCTAGACAACAAAGACGTCCGCAGTGGGAACAGAAAAAAAACTGGCCTAAGACTTTGGATACGTCTTGAACCGCCTACCTTTTTCCACGGGCCTCATTGATGCTTTCACTTCGGTTTGCCTCACGTCGGTTTGCCTCATAAGCCTCTGTTGTTTCGCGCGTAGGGGAACACCAACCAGTTCTATCCTGTGTCCTCTCTTCAAGCTGCTTGGGGTCTATTCCAGATGTTGGCCTTTATTCAGTCCTTAAAACGTTACAATGGCTTACCCTGTGTTATGGTGACCAAACTACATTAGTATAAACTATTCCTCCTTCATAAATACTAACCTACGAGACTTCCTAAAGAGGCAATCGACACGCTGTCTCTGACTGTGTTGCGACTTCTGTCGAACTCTCCGCTTTGGCAGAGAGGAACCCAGACGAAGCTATACTAAAGGGCAGAGTTTCGTCCGGGGTGGTAGACAGACCCAAACCCGCTAATGCGTGTTCTGTGGGGATAATTTTGTCCGAGCCTACGGGCTCGGAGAACCCACGGTAAACTCGGCTTTGTGCCACACACATACAGCGTGGGGGACTGTTAAATATCGGAAATCGATACGCGGAGAAATCCCCGTTAATATCGGCCTTGTGCCACATACATTACTCGTAGGGGGAATGTTAAATATCGCCCTGACGATTGTGTTGAGGAAGTCGACACGCCATCTCTGACTGTGTACGACTTCTGTCGAACTCTCTGCTTTGGCAGAGAGGAAGCCGGACTAGGTTTTGCCGAAGAGCAAAGTTTCGTCCGAGGAGGTAGACAGATCCTGAACCCGTTTATGCGGGTTCTAAGGGATTATTTTTGGCCGAGCCTACGGGCTCGGAGAAACCCACGTTAAATTCGGCCTTGTGCCACATACATTCATCGTGGGGGGGACTGTTAAATATCTGAAATCGACACGCTGTCTCTGACTGTGTGCGACTTCTGTCGAACTCTCTGCTTTATAAAGTTATTTCTGGCAAAGTTTCGTCCCGGGATGTTGACAGGCCCTGAACCCCTTTATGTGGGCTCTAACGGGATCGGAGAACCCACGGTAAACTCGGCCTTGTGCCACATACATCCTGCGTGTAGAAGGGAGCTGTTATATATGGTTGTCAGGACGCAGTGTAACCTGACAGTTCGAACGGACACTTCTATCTTCTGACTAATAACACTCTTATTTTGTATATATCTTCTGTTTTTTCAATACACTTGTTCAACCTACCTTCTTCTTTCCGTGTCTTTCATTCTGGCCCCTAACACAAATGTCCCGTCCATCTGAGTGGGCTTTCAGGATCATGGCGTTAATGTTAGTGGTTTCTGCGCGGTACAGGCCCTTAGGGTTTGCGATCCTATACTGCGATTTGATTATATTATCTGCCGAAGACGTGATGCTAGAGAACACACAAAGATCAGGATGCGGGACCAACCACCGTATTGTCAGATCAATCGGCAAGCTCTTCATCACCCCCATCCATTAGAAGAAACTAAAGTTCGTCCGGCCAACATTCAAAGATAACTCAAATATCTAAGTCAGCGAAACAAGTATGTGAATAAAATGGATGAAATGCTGACCCCCACTGACAGGAAGTCCGCCTCATCGATGGGAACAGTTGAATCTTTACATTTGATTTTTTTTTAATTATAGTTGAAATTTTACACACACACACACACACACACACACACACACACACACACACACACACACACACACACACACACACACACACAATAGTCCATCGCTATTAGGTGTACCAGTTTACCGCGGTCCCTGTGTATCCCGGTTGGGTGGTGGACCCTAAGATTTTGCTCTTGTGCCCTTAATACTGCTCACTTTTTTTTAGAAATTCCGCCATATTTTACCAATTTCTGGGCCATATTCTTCACGATCCACAGAACAAAAAGCGATCATCTTGCTTACTTGTATCGGTTTTCACCCTGGTCAGGTTGGACCGGCTTCCTCCCGAGCAAGTACAGCATCACGGACCATCGCTACCCACGCTCGCCGATCCTGAGCCAGGTCACACGAAATGGAGAGCCAATCGCGATTCCATCGTCGAAGACCAACTACTTGTGGACCCGATAGTACTGCTAGGTCATCCTTGATTGTGCTACCCCAAGTCCTCAGCTACCCACCGACACGTTTTCGCCAGCCAGGAAGAGAAGGAGGGGGAAGTACATCGCGGATGAGCTCTCCCTCCGGGCGTCGAGCTGCATGACCGAACCATCGGCTAACTTACCAATTTGAAAATATCAATCCTGAGCGTTCCTAATTTCTTTTAATAATTGCACCCCCTTTTTCACAACTTTTACCTTGATTTTGATGATCAAACAGCCCAAATTTTGCGAAATTTTAGCACCTCAAACGTTTCACACCTAATCCAATTGTATTGGTAATAATTACACATGATTACCTTATATTTCTATTTCGCGCGCAATCAAAGTGTTCCTATAATATCGGACTAATTAACAGGTATTCAATCAGATACCATGGATGGTGTATAAATAGGAGTACTTTTCTCTGGTTGATCATGTTCAAATTGACTGTTCAATAGTGGACATCAAGAATCTCTCATAAATAAACAAATATAAATGGCGTGTAGTAATTAGGGGTCGCAATCGGAAATTGCAAGAGGAAGTACTTTTGTGGACGGTTAAAATTTATTGTTTAAAAAATCTGCTGTAAAACACTGAAATAAGTTGAAATTTGGGGGAATTTGCTTTTTAACCCCTGCGCTAAGTATGTAATAAAAATAATAAAATTGTAAAAAGTCATCGTGTATTATACACCAATGATTCTTTCCAGAATTTCATAGCGAAAATTTAAAAGTGCCTATTACAGTAGTCCACCGCAATTAGACAAACCAGTTTACCACGGGTGGGTGGTGGATCCCAAGGTTGTACTCTCGTACCTTCAATATCGCTCACGTTTTAAGAAATTCCACCTTATTTTAGCAATTTTCGGACCATCTTCTTCACAATAGACAGAACAAACAGCAATCTTCAGATGAGTGATAATTTGTTTTCATAATTACACTTCCTTTTTCACAACTGCAAGACAACATGGATACCTCTCGGTGAAGCCAATTATATCTAACGGATATCCTGGCAAAAAATTCGTTGAGAGTTTGGATGCAAGACTTTCGGAGAGGAAGTCAATGCTAATGAGCAATCGAATGAAGGATATCGCGTAGTAATTAGCGTTGAAATCAGGACTTTTTTTCCTGTTTTGTTCAAATAATTCCGTTTGTCTAAATCATTACAGTAATCCACCGCTATTAGGCGAACAAGTTTACTGAGGAATTTTAACACCTCGGCCGTTTCACACCAAATCCAGTTGTATTGATAATAATTACACACTTTATATTTCTATTTCTATTTGCGCGCGATCAAAGAGTTCCTATAATATCGAACTAATTAACAGGAATTCAATCAAATACCATGGATGGGGTATAAATAGAAGTACTTTTCTCTGGTTGATCATGTTTAATTTTACTGTTAAATAGTAGACATCAAGAATCTCTCATAAATAAACAAATATAAATAGCGTGTAGTGATTAGGGCTATTAAATCGGGATTTTTTTCTGTTTTGTTCAAATAATACCGTTTGTCTAAATCATTACAGTAGTCCATCGGTATTAGGTGAACCAGTTTACCGCGGAATTTTAACATCTCGGCCGTTTCACACCTAATCCAATTGTATTAAAATTTGCTTAAAAAGCAATTTACCCGAAATTACTTATGGAGTTATTGGCAAAATTAGTATAATGTTTTGAGTTTTTTTTTCCGGCCCATTATCTACGGTAAGGTTCGCGAAAAAAGGCAAATACGGCCCCAAAATCGAGTAGGTGTTCAACGTCCTATTGTAGCCCACACACGCACAGCTATCGCGATTCACTTGCAATGTGGGTCGGCCGTCTTAGAGACCAAGGCCTGGCGCTATAGCTGTGGACTACTGTACAGGGTGCGACGGATAAATTGTCGTCTAAATGACGCAAAAATAAAATTGATATCTCATTTTAATAGATACTAGCAGTAGAGCCCGGCGTTGCCCGGGGATGTAACAGTAAGAGATAGATCAAGTATCGACCATCATAAAGACTGAAAAATAAAATTTACAAAGATTATTGTTTAAGGTTGACGGACACGCATGTCTTAATTAGTTTTTTTATAATAATTTTTTTTTACGAATTGGTCAAACCCAAACTCAAACAAAAGCATTGTTTTCAATCGTTATGAGTCTACCAATTGGATAGAATTTTATTATAAACAATTGTCTTGTAAATGGAATTTTTAAAGCATTCTGAATGTAAAAATAAAGAAAAGTGTGCAAGACAATGAGAAACACTACCTGCCAAAAAAATCCGATCCCATATATAAACGAACATACACACACAAACAACCTGGGTTTTATAATAAGTATAACTCGATATGAGTTGTCCCCCTTTCATTTTCATTAAGATGCCTCTTAATCGTGTTCTCAAATTGATTTTGTGCAAAAACAATTGTGTTTTTACAATTTTTGGCACTGTCAGAACCACCGCAAGGTAATTTTACGTAGTCCTGTGAAGTTTTGTTGAAATCGGTTGAAAAATGTAGTAAATCCGATCCAATATATAAACGTACAGACACACACACACACACAACCTGGGTTTTATAATAAGTATGATATTTACCAAGATTACACAAAAATATTTTGAAATATTAAAGAATAAATTTATTCAATAAAATCAACATTAGCTTCAACCACGGCCTACAGACAACTTCGAAATCTCCTGCAACTCTTCTACACGGTCTCTTTGTTTAAGTTGGTGAATGATACCATAATCCTTGCCTTCAGTTCATTTTTGGTTTTACAAGGAGTTTTGTTGATCTCTCGTACAACTGCGCTCCACGCATAATAATCAAGGGGGTTGTATCCTGGGGAGTTAGGTGGCCAGATGTAAGGAGTGATGTGGTCACAGAAATAGTCTAACAGCCATGACTGTGTTCTCCCGTTTGTGTTTCATGGGGCAGAGTCCTATTGTCAGACATAGGATCTTCCAACAGCCACCCTCTTTACCCAGGGCAGCTATACCTCCTCAGGGCACTTAATGTAGGCATCCGTGTTGAGGTCATCACCAATGACGTCTGTATTTCCTTTTTTTATCAGAACAATCAGTTTTCCGAGCAGCCGTACCTTCGTAATCACCATTAGACTCATTCAACTCTTTCTGACCTTTCTGTATTGTCCTCAGATTGACACCAAAACTCTCTGAATTGTTCGTTTTGGAAATTCCGGCGCGAATGCCAAGCAGTACAGCATACCGTTTCCAAATTTCTGGCGGAGTGAATTGCGTCATGGTACTCTTTTCCTTGTAAACGGTGCCCAACTGACCTTACTAAACTGTACAGTTGACAAAATCAAAAGCAAACAACGCGTATGAACGAAATTAAAAATATAAAATGGTGACGATTTAACCATCGCTCTATCTATCTATCTATCTATCTATCTATCTATCTATCTATCTATCTATCTATCTATCTATCTCAGTCTATCTATCTATCTATCTATCTATCTATCTATCTATCTATCTCAGTCTATTCATATCTATCTATCTATCTATCTATCTATCTATCTATCTATCTATCTATCTCAGTCTATTCATATCTATCTATCTATCTATCTATCTATCTATCTATCTATCTCAGTCTATTCATATCTATCTATCTATCTAGCTAGCTAGCGATCAGGCTATTCATATCTATCTATCAGTCTATTCATATCTATCTATCTATCTATCTATCTATCTATCTCAGTCTATTCATATCTATCTATCTATCTATCTATCTATCTATCTATCTATCTATCTATCTCAGTCTATTCATATCTATCTATCTATCTAGCTAGCTAGCGATCAGGCTATTCATATCTATCTATCAGTCTATTCATATCTATCTATCTATCTATCTATCTATCTATCTATCTATCTCAGTCTATTTATATCTAGCTAGCTAGGTAGCTATCTTAGGCTATTCATATCTATCTATCTATCTATGTATCTATCTATCTATCTATCTATCTATCTATCTCAGTCTATTCATATCTATCTATCTAGCTAGCTAGCTAGCGATCAGGCTATTCATATCTATCTATCAGTCTATTCATATCTATCTATCTATCTATCTATCTATCTATCTATCTCAGTCTATTTATATCTAGCTAGCTAGGTAGCTATCTTAGGCTATTCATATCTATCTATCTATCTATCTATCTATCTATCTATCTATCTATCTCAGCCTATTCATATCTATCTATCTAGCTAGCTAGCTAGGTAGCTACCTTAGGCTATTCCTATCTATCTGTCTCAGTCTATTCAGATCTATCTATCTATCTATCTATCTATCTATCTATCTATCTATCTATCTATCTATCTATCTGTTTCACTCTATTCATATCTATCTATCTATCTATCTATCTATCTATCTATCTATCTATCTCAGTCTATTCATATCTATCTATCTATCTAGCTAGCTAGCGATCAGGCTATTCATATCTATCTATCAGTCTATTCATATCTATCTATCTATCTATCTATCTATCTATCTATCTATCTCAGTCTATTCATATCTATCTATCTAGCTAGCTAGCTAGGTAGCTACCTTAGGCTATTCCTATCTATCTGTCTCAGTCTATTCATATCATTAGGTGGTCAGATGTAAGGTGATGTAGTCGAATAAATTGTCTGACAGCCATGACTGAATTCTCTTGTGTGGCACGATGCTCAGTCCTGATACAAGATATAGGGTCTTCCAGCAGCCACACTTTTTGACCCGGGCCAGCACTATCTTCTCAAGATGACGTAAAACTGAGTTTAGTCTGAGGCCCTACGGGAAGATAAAGTGATCATTCTAAACACCTTAGTAATCACCATTAGACTCATCCAACTCTTTCCAAATCCTCTGCAGAGTCCTCAGGATGACAGCTAAACACTGAAATGTTCGTCTTGGAACTTCCAGCGTAAATGTCAAGCCGTACAGCATGCTGTTTCCAGATTTCTGGCGGATTGAATTGCGTCATGGTGCTCTTTTTCTTACAGTCGGTATCCAACTGACCCCACTATACTGTGCAATCGATAAAATAATAAAAGACAACGCTCATGTGCGAAATTAAAAATATAAAATGGTGTAAATTTACCCACCGAACCCTTATATATATATATATATATATATATATATATATATATTTCTGAGATGAGGTATTATGTACATTATTTATGTTGTTCGGACTCTTATCCTCCAGACTACAAAATTCTCCTGAGCCGACCAAGCAAAGAAATGAATACAATATCGGAACCATTAATAAGGAGTGCCAGAGAAAAGCAATAATAACAAGGAAAATTGTAATATAAGCTCTGGTAGAAAACATGCAATGATAGCAAAAATTGAAATATGAGTACTGGTAAAAATGGTTGCTGAAGATTAGGTTTATAACACCCAGATATTCATACACAGGTGTCGTCAAGAACAGATGACACAGTGATAGGACTCGAAGAGTGTGAGTTCAATACCTGGTTAAGGCAGCAGAGAGCTTGGAAAGGGGAATTGACAAGAGATAACTGATAACTAACATCCATTAGACATGGCACGTGGAACTAGAACAGTCTCCCCCAGTGAACGAATAAAGGGTTCTGTTCATATCTATCTAGTGTGTGTCTGTGTAAGAGTGCGGCCGTAACACCTCCCAGATAATGCTAAGACATAATTGACAAGATCAGGGATTCTAAATCGGGGCCCATGTGCAACCTGGGGATCTATGCTATTTCATGCTAGACACAATCATCAGGCCCCGATGATTGCATTTAGCATAAAACAGTGTGTCGCCTCAGAGTATTGCCATCAATGTTCACTTTTAGAGTTATATATATATATATATATATATATATATATATATATATATGAAAATTATATAAAGATTATAATTTATTGCATAAAGTAATTTGATATTTTAATAATAAATAATAATATTAATTTTAAATATTAATAAAACAAAGCATTAATATAAATTAATTATTATATTAATAGATTCGATATTATGAAAATGGCTGATCTTCGATTATGATTGACAGCGACGGAGCCGAATATAAATTAAAAACTCAAAGAGCAACATTAACCACGTGGATCTCATTGAATAAATCTGAACATTGAAAAATATATTAATTCCTCACATATGTTAAAATGGTTTATTATTTTACTAGTGTACATAAACGTACCATAGAATTTTGTTGTTAAATAAAAGTTTATTTTCATTAAGTTATTTTTACTTTAAAATACATATACATTTAAATACAAATACATATACATTTAAATACAAATACATATACATTTAAAATCATATACATTTACTATTTCTAAAAGACAATTCCTAAATTTATCTATTAGTAAAAAATGAAATAAGCTTTTTTTTTCCATCGAACGGGTACGGAGGTCTACCAAAAAGAATTAATACTAAATCTGGTCCATGGATAAAAAAGAAACTTGTTGATAACCGCTGCTCTATATGTAGACAACATTGCCATTAATGGTAGGTATAGATCTATAGCTCTTTCTTCCGCAACCTTTAGCTTACATTTAATATATTCATTCCTTTAAAATATTTCACGTCAAAATTTGTATGGGGTGTCAGTTGAGATCGAACTCCTCTTTTTCTTTATGTTCCGTGTCCCTTCAGGACGTAGGCGATCATGGCTCTCCACAATTTCCTCTCTTTTGTAGTTCTTAATAAATCATGCCTTTTCGTTATCTAACCATGTTCTGCCATTCATTTACTCAAGTTCATTAGTCTTCTAAGTGCTATGTCTTTTCAGGAATTTGGCGATCATGGCTCTCCACAATTTCCTCTCTTTTGTAGCTCTTAATAAAATTTATCTTTTTGTTATCTCTCCTAAACTTTGTTCTGCCAACCATTTACTCACGTTCATTCTTTTTCTTCTATGTGCCGTGTCCCTTCAAGACATAAGCGATCATGGCTCTCCACAATTTCCTGTCTTTTGTAGCACTTAATAAATCTTACCTTTTCGTTATCTAACCATACTGCCATTCATTTACTCTAGTTCATTCTTCTTCTATATGCCGTTGCTCTTCAGAACATAGGCGATCATGGCTCTCCAAAATTTCCTGAACAGGGTCTTGGAAAAATAGCAAAGGGACAAATTTTATTCAGAGCTACAAAGGATAGGAGGAAGTGAAGAGCCATGACTGCCTACGTCTTGAAGAGACACGGACATAAATAAATAAGTTTTGGAAATATGACGTCAGTCTATTTTGATGGTAAGAAGACCACCACTAGTGTGATGATAAGGAATGAGAAGACTAATAAATGGAGTTTGAGGATGGTGGTGCAAGGGTATTATGTCATTATCGTTGAGGCTGCCAATGAATATCTCAGACATGTGACTGGACACTGAAAGAAGATAGCCAAAACTATTCACGAGTTTCTAGTAGAGGAAAATCTAACCCAGCAGTCCATTGTATGCGTTGGTAGTAATGAAACCAATGTGAACACAGAATCAGAAAATGGAGCCATTCCTCATCTTGAAATATTACTTAGTCACCCACTCCGCTATTTCATCTGTCAGGTTAACAGAAATGAGCTGCCTTTTCGCGTTGTTTTCTTTATCATGGTAAACCAAGTCGTCTTGATCATTGGCGTGATCCCATTGGAAAGCAGATCAAAGAGCCTTTGTCTGAGCTGCCAGTCATTGTTTTCCAGCCAATCAGTTTCACTGATTTCCCTGTTCTGAATGAAGAAGTGGAGAAAGATCTACCCTGGGATCAGATATACCTGTATAGGATTTGCAAAAAGAGTTATTACAGGTGTAGCTTATGGTGACTTGGCTGCTTTTGTTCTAAGTCATCATCAACAAATGATGCCTGAAAAGTTCAGCTTGCAGCTCAAAAAAAAAAAAAAAATTCTTTCATTGCTCCCTAAAGTTATGAGCTGTTTTATCCTCTCTATCTGACCTCAAATCAGCCGTGTAAATATAAGACGTTCCAACCCTTTCTTCCGCATTACGTGACCCAGAGATTTCAGCTGTCTCTTCCTGATGCTAAGCATAAGTTTCCATATGTGATTCAGCCAGACTCTGCCCCTGGTAACAAACCTGTTTTGACCCAAATTTAAATGGCGGCTAATCTGCACTTCCATATCGCACCAAAGATTTGACCACCTAACCCTCCGGGTTTAAATCTCCATGACTACGACACGTGGGGCGTAGTTCAACGGGAGATTAATCAACGGTCTCAAAAGACGGCTGATTCTCTGAAAAGCCGTCATTACCCGATAAACGTCTAATATCAATACCTAACCCTGTGCAATGTCAACGGTCCCGGTTCTGCATTGAAGACATCTTTGCAGGGGAAGGTGGTAACACCAAATAAAAATGTCATCCAACCATTACTGGATCTGTGTATCAATAAATTTAGTTGTGGTTGGTTTTCTTACGATCTTTAATGTGCCCTCAAATACCTGAAGCACCTTGTATATAAGATGCTCATTTTCATCGAATTGCGCAACTAGAAATTGGAACTGAGTTCCCGCTTCTTCTCTCTAGACTTCAGGAATCACAAACACAAGTATTTCTTTTTCTTCTATGTGCTATGTGCCTTCAGGACGTAGGCGATCATAGCTCTCCACAATGTCCTGTCCTTTGTAGCTCTTAATAAATATTGTCTTTTTGTTATCTCTCCTAAACCTTGTTCCGCCATCCATTTACTCAAGCTCATTCTTCTTCGTCTTCTATGTGCCGTGTCCTTTCAGGACGTTGGCGATCATGGCTCTCCACAATTTCCTGTCCTTTGTTGCTCAAAATAAATTTTGTCTTTTTTCTTACATCTCCGAAACTTTGTTCCGCCATCCATTTACTCAAGCTCATTCGTCTTCTTCTATGTGCCGTGTCCCTTCAGGATGTTGGCGATCATGGCTCTCCACAATGTCCTGTCTTTTGTAGCTCTTAATAAATATTGTCTTTTGTTATTTTTCTTAAACCTTATTCCGCCACCAAGCTTATTCTTCTTTTTCTATGTGCAGTGTCTCTTATGGACTTTGGCGATCATGGCTCTCCACAATTTCCTGTCCTTTGTAGCTCTTAAATTTTGCCTTTTTCGTTATTTCTCCTAAATCCTTTTTTCTGTGATCCAATTACTCAAGCTCGCTCAGTTTGTTACTTGTTGCTTTCCTTTGTCTCTCTTTCTCTCAATCTGTCCTGTGAGTATCAGATTTTCTAAGCTGTCTTTCCTCATTATGTCCCCTAGAAAGTTCAACTGTCTCTTCCTGATGTTAAACATAAGTGTCCATTTTGTTTCCATTTTCTCTAGAATTACGTCGTCGATCCATGGTATCCTCAACATCCTTCTGTAGGATCACATTTCTGTTGCTTCAAGTCTTCTCTTGAACTTGGGGGATATTTTGGAACAAACACATTGCTCAATATTAATGGTCAAATAGACTAGCTACGCATATCTCAGCCTTTTCCCCACTATTTTTTCATTATCTCTAAATTAATATTTAAGAAAATTAAGGTAAGGCTTCAAGAACACCAAAAAGCTGTAACACGAGGAGAAGTGGAAAAATCAGGCATGGCAGAGCACATATGGAGAGAAAAGGGAGATCACCGCCCTCTGTGGAATTAGATTGAGATCATAGACAAAGAACATCACTGGAAAATTCATAAACTTGAGGAATCAGACATATGCTAGGCCATAAAAGTCTCCTGAGCCGACCAAGCATAGAAATGAATACAATATGGGAACCAGTAATGAGGAATGCCAGAGAAAAACGATAATAACAAAGAAAATTGCAATATGAGCTCTGGTAAAAAATGATAACAACAAAAACTGCAATATGAGCACTGGTAAAAATGATGACTGAAGACATTAAGTCCCAGAAGTGGATAATGGTGTTGGTTAGATCCAGTGACAGGACCTAAAGAGTTTTGAGTTCAATACC
>CAHIKZ030005550.1:997500-1042500 GCA_903632075.3 Acanthosepion pharaonis
ACTACTACTAATACTACTAGTGGAAATAAAGCAATTGAAATGAAGATGAAAGAAATCCTAGTGAAAAATGAAGAATGCTTGACAATGCTTGATCTAATGAAAATTACAGATAATATTACTACTAATAATACTACTAGTGGAAATAAAGCAATTGAAATGAAGATGAAAGAAATCCTAGTGAAAAATGAAGAATTCTTGACAATGCTTGATCTAATGAAAATTGCAGATAATATTACTACTGCTACTAATACTACTAGCGGAAATAAAGCAATTGAAATGAAGATGAAAGAAATTCTAGTGAAAAATGAAGAATGCTTGACAATGCTTGATCTAATGAAAATTGCAGATAATATTACTACTGCTACTAATACTACTAGTGGAAATAAAGCAATTGAAATGAAGATGAAAGAAATCCTAGTAAAAAATGAAGAATGCTTGACAATGCTTGATCTAATGAAAATTGCAGATAATATTACTACTGCTACTAATACTACTAGCGGAAATAAAGCAATTGAAATGAAGATGAAAGAAATCCTAGTGAAAAATGAAGAATACTTGACAATGCTTGATCTAATGGAAATTGCAGATAATATTACTACTACTACTAATACTACTAGTGGAAATAAAGCAATTGAAATGAAGATGAAAGAAATTCTAGTGAAAAATGAAGAATTCTTCACAATGCTTGATCTAATGAAAATTGCAGATAATATTACTACTACTACTAATACTACTAGTGGAAATTAAGCAATTGAAATGAAGATGAAAGAAATCCTAGTGAAAAATGAAGAATGCTTGACAATGCTTGATCTAATGAAAATTGCAGATAATATTACTACTACTAATACTACTAGTGGAAATAAAGCAATTGAAATGAAGATGAAAGAAATCCTAGTGAAAAATGAAGAATGCTTGACAATGCTTGATCTAATGAAAATTGCAGATAATATTACTACTACTAATAATACTACTAGTGGAAATAAAGCAATTGAAATGAAGATGAAAGAAATCCTAGTGAAAAATGAAGAATACTTGACAATGCTTGATCTAATGAAAATTGCAGATAATATTACTACTACTAATACTACTAGTGGAAATAAAGCAATTGAAATGAAGATGAAAGAAATCCTAGTGAAAAATGAAGAATGCTTGACAATGCTTGATCTAATGAAAATTGCAGATAATATTACTACTACTAATAATACTAGTGGAAATAAAGCAATTGAAATGAAGATAAAAGAAATCCTAGTGAAAAATGAAGAATGCTTGACAATGCTTGATCTAATAAAAATTGTAGATAATATTACTACTACTAATACTACTAGTGGAAATAAAGCAATTGAAATGAAGATGAAAGAAATTCTAGTGAAAAATGAAGAATTCTTGACAATGCTTGATCTAATGAAAATTGCAGATAATATTACTACTACTAATACTACTAGTGGAAATAAAGCAATTGAAATGAAGATGAAAGAAATCCTAGAGAAAAATGAAGAATGCTTTATAATGCTTGATCTAATGAAAATTGGAGATAATATTACTACTACTAATACTACTAGTGGAAATAAAGCAATTGAAATGAAGATGAAAGAAATCCTAGTGAAAAAAGAAGAATACTTGACAATGCTTGATCTAATGAAAATTGCAGATAATATTACTACTACTAATACTACTAGTGGAAATAAAGCAATTGAAATGAAGATGAAAGAAATTCTAGTGAAAAATGAAGAATTCTTGACAATGCTTGATCTAATGAAAATTGCAGATAATATTACTACTACTACTAATACTACTAGCGGAAATAAAGCAATTGAAATGAAGATGAAAGAAATTCTAGTGAAAATGAAGAATTCTTGACAATGCTTGATCTAATGAAAATTGCAGATAATATTACTACTACTACTAATACTACTAGTGGAAATAAAGCAATTGAAATGAAGATGAAAGAAATTCTAGTGAAAAATGAAGAATTCTTGACAATGCTTGATCTAATGAAAATTGCAGATAATATTACTACTACTACTAATACTACTAGCGGAAATAAAGCAATTGAAATGAAGATGAAAGAAATTCTAGTGAAAAATGAAGAATTCTTGACAATGCTTGATCTAATGAAAATTGCAGTTAATATTACTACTACTACTAATACTACTAGTGGAAATAAAGCAATTGAAATGAAGATGAAAGAAATTCTAGTGAAAAATGAAGAATTCTTGACAATGCTTGATCTAATGAAAATTGCAGATAATATTACTACTACTACTAATACTACTAGCGGAAATAAAGCAATTGAAATGAAGATGAAAGAAATTCTAGTGAAAAATGAAGAATTCTTGACAATGCTTGATCTAATGAAAATTGCAGATAATATTACTACTACTACTAATACTACTAGTGGAAATAAAGCAATTGAAATGAAGATGAAAGAAATCCTAGTGAAAAATGAAGAATTCTTGACAATGCTTGATCTAATGAAAATTGCAGATAATATTACTACTACTACTAATACTACTAGTGGAAATAAAGCAATTGAAATGAAGATGAAAGAAATCCTAGTGAAAAATGAAGAATGCTTGACAATGAAATTGCAGATAATATTACTACTACTACTAATACTACTTGATCTAATGAAAATTGCAGATAATATTACTACTACTACTAATACTACTAGTGGAAATAAAGCAATTGAAATGAAGATGAAAGAAATTCTAGTGAAAAATGAAGAAATTCTTGATCTAATTACTACTACTAATATACTAGTGAAATCAATTGAAATGAAGATGAAAGAAATTCTATGAAAAAATTCTTGACAATGATCTAATGAAAATTGCAATATTACTACTACTACTAATACTACTAGTGGAAATAAAGCAATTGAAATGAAGATGAAAGAAATCCTAGTGAAAAATGAAGAATGCTTGACAATGCTTGATCTAATGAAAATTGCAGATAATATTACTACTACTACTAATACTACTAGTGGAAATAAAGCAATTGAAATGAAGATGAAAGAAATTCTAGTGAAAAATGAAGAATTCTTGACAATGCTTGATCTAATGAAAATTGCAGATAATATTACTACTACTACTAATACTACTAGCGGAAATAAAGCAATTGAAATGAAGATGAAAGAAATTCTAGTGAAAAATGAAGAATTCTTGACAATGCTTGATCTAATGAAAATTGCAGTTAATATTACTACTACTACTAATACTACTAGTGGAAATAAAGCAATTGAAATGAAGATGAAAGAAATTCTAGTGAAAAATGAAGAATTCTTGACAATGCTTGATCTAATGAAAATTGCAGATAATATTACTACTACTACTAATACTACTAGCGGAAATAAAGCAATTGAAATGAAGATGAAAGAAATTCTAGTGAAAAATGAAGAATTTTTGACAATGCTTGATCTAATGAAAATTGCAGATAATATTACTACTACTACTAATACTACTAGTGGAAATAAAGCAATTGAAATGAAGATGAAAGAAATCCTAGTGAAAAATGAAGAATTCTTGACAATGCTTGATCTAATGAAAATTGCAGATAATATTACTACTACTACTAATACTACTAGTGGAAATAAAGCAATTGAAATGAAGATGAAAGAAATCCTAGTGAAAAATGAAGAATGCTTGACAATGCTTGATCTAATGAAAATTGCATATAATATTACTACTACTAATAATACTACTAGTGGAAATAAAGCAATTGAAATGAAGATGAAAGAAATCCTAGTGAAAAATGAAGAATACTTGACAATGCTTGATCTAATGAAAATTGCAGATAATATTACTACTACTAATACTACTAGTGGAAATAAAGCAATTGAAATGAAGATGAAAGAAATTCTAGTGAAAAATGAAGAATTCTTGACAATGCTTGATCTAATGAAAATTGCAGATAATATTACTACTACTACTAATACTACTAGTGGAAATAAAGCAATTGAAATGAAGATGAAAGAAATCCTAGTGAAAAATGAAGAATTCTTGACAATGCTTGATCTAATGAAATTTGCAGATAATATTACTACTACTACTAATACTACTAGTGGAAATAAAGCAATTGAAATGAAGATGAAAAAGAAATCCTAGTGAAAAATGAAGAATTCTTGACAATGCTTGATCTAATGAAAATTGCAGATAATATTACTACTACTACTAATACTACTAGTGGAAATAAAGCAATTGAAATGAAGATGAAAGAAATTCTAGTGAAAATGAAGAATTCTTGACAATGCTTGATCTAATGAAAATTGCAGATAATATTACTACTACTACTAATACTACTAGTGGAAATAAAGCAATTGAAATGAAGATGAAAGAAATCCTAGTGAAAATGAAGAATTCTTGACAATGCTTGATCTAATGAAATTTGCAGATAATATTACTACTACTACTAATACTACTAGTGGAAATAAAGCAATTGAAATGAAGATGAAAGAAATTCTAGTGAAAAATGAAGAATTCTTGACAATGCTTGATCTAATGAAAATTGCAGATAATATTACTACTACTACTAATACTACTAGTGGAAATAAAGCAATTGAAATGAAGATGAAAGAAATTCTAGTGAAAAATGAAGAATTCTTGACAATGCTTGATCTAATGAAAATTGCAGATAATATTACTACTACTACTAATACTACTAGTGGAAATAAAGCAATTGAAATGAAGATGAAAGAAATCCTAGTGAAAAATGAAGAAAACTTGACAATGCTTGATCTAATGAAAATTGCAGATAATATTACTACTACTACTAATACTACTAGTGGAAATAAAGCAACTGAAATGAAGATGAAAGAAATTCTAGTGAAAAATGAAGAATTCTTGACAATGCTTGATCTAATGAAAATTGCAGATAATATTACTACTACTACTAATACTACTAGTGGAAGTAAAGCAATTTAAATGAAGATGAAAGAAATCCTAGTGAAAAATGAAGAATTCTTGACAATGCTTGATCGAATGAAAATTGCAGATAATATTACTACTACTACTAATACTACTAGTGGAAATAAAGCAATTGAAATGAAGATGAAAGAAATCCTAGTGAAAAATGAAGAATACTTGACAATGCTTGATCAAATGAAAATTGCAGATAATATTACTACTACTACTAATACTACTAGTGGAAATAAAGCAATTGAAATGAAGATGAAAGAAATCATGTGAAAAATAAAGAATGCTTGACAATGCTTGATCAAATGAAAATTGCAGATAATATTACTACTACTAATACTACTAGTGGAAATAAAGCAATTGAAATGAAGATGAAAGAAATCCTAATGAAATATATCCGGTTTTAACAGTAAAATTGTCCAAATCATGTAACAGCATGAGTGTCAATCCAAGAAAATGTTTAATATCTAAAAAAACACTAAACTAGTTAAGTTTCTTTTTTCACTTATTCACATAAGACATTTAGCCATCTTGACTCTATTTGTCGAAAGAATCGCTGAAAAATCCTAGAAGGGGAACAGTTTAAAATAATTTTGTGTTAACCCCACTGTCATCCTAAATAAGCAATGATGAGAGGGAAAAGATCATTCTGGCTTTCAGTAATGGTACAAACATTCATACTCTGGCTTTTATCTTCAAATTCCATTCAAGAATCATCATGAGAACAGGGAATAAGTTTGAAAAAAGAGGGAACAATAGAGAGGAAAACTGTGTCAGGCGGTCACACTAAGAATAGTGATCATCTTTTCAACTTAGAGGTAAAGAGATCCGTTAGAAAAGATCCAACTCACTCCATAAAACGTTTGGCACGTGAGAGAGGAGTTTCAGCTATGACAGCTTTTTAAGGGATTTTGGTGAAATAAATTATTGTCCCTTTTTAAGGGATTTTGGTGAAATAAATTATTGTCATGGTACCTTGAAGTGTCTGTTGTTCATTAAATATTAGCTCTGTTCTTCACATTTACCAATTCGGTTTACCAAATTCTTCAAACTTAACTATATATATATATATATATATATATATATATATATATATATATGAACTTAATTTCAATCCTTCATGGGCTTTCGATCCTTAGCTATGATTAATTAACAATGAACATGTCATTTTTGTTTATAATCGATTTCATCACACTTCTTCTGTTAAGCTTTGAGAGTAATTATACATTCTTATTGCTTAAAATAGAGTCCAGTAGTGTTATATAAATGTCTGAAAATCCACTAAGATATCTTTAATCATTTCTATGATACAACGGTTCAAATCTTAATTTAACAATTGGCCAATTTTGCAGTTACACACCATATAGTCATTAAGCAAATTATAAACACCTTCAAAAGAAAGTATTAATTAAAAATTATGTTAAAAAATAAGTGAACCCTTACATTTAATATTTGGGGACGGCTCATTTTGAGATCACAATATCAATCGGAGTTTTTTTTAGAATTTTAAGAATTTTCTGGTAGTAGTGAACGTTAACTTTTGACCATTCTTCTTGACTAAACTCCCACAATTGATTGATATTTCCTAGGCTTTACTGATGTACTACCTTCCCTGAATATGAACCACAGATGTTCAGTTTTCAGGACTTTGACTATACCATTCCAAGACTTGAAATTTACTTTTTACGAACCCATTCTTTTATGGATTTATTTCGATTCTTCGGATTAATACCTGACCTTTCGAAAAGGGGCAAAACACTTTCGTTCAAAATTGCTTGGTATCTTTTAGAGTCCATTATGACGTCAATGCTTACTAATTTGCCTGTTCCAACTGCCGGAAAGCAACCCCAAATTATAATGCTGCCGCTGCCATTTTTAAATGTTAGCACCAAATTCTTCTGTTCAAAAGCCGTATTAGAAGCTCTCCAGACATACTGCTTCAGGTTGGTTTCATCTGTCCACAAAACCTTTTACCCGAACGTTTCTAGTTTATTTGGCATAGTTGAGCCGAGCTTGCTTGTACTTTTTCATAAGCAGTGGCTTTTTTCTAGGTATTCTGCCATGAAGTATCGTTCAGATTTCATCGCACTGTATGCACGACTCCGATATTGGCAGTCATAGCAAAGCCCGTTTATTTATAAATAACTAGTAGTAGAGCCCGGCTTTGCCCGGGGATGTAACAGTAAGAGATAGATCAAGTATCGACCATCATAAAGACTGAAAAATAAAATTGACAAAGATTATTGTTTAAGGTTGACGGACACGCATGTCTTAATTAGTTTTTTGTTTTTTTACGAATTGGTCAAACCCAAACTCAAACAAAAACATTGTTTTCAATCGTTATGAGTCTATCGATTGAATAGAATATTATTATAAACAATTGTCTTGTAAATGGAATTTTAAAGCATTCTGAATGTAAAAATAAAGAAAAAAGTGTGCACGACAATAAGAAACACTACCTGCCAAAAAAAAAGTGAAGTTTTGTTGAAATCGGTTGAAAAATGTAGGAAATCCGATCCCATATATAAACGAACACACATACACACAAACAACCTGGGTTTTGTAATAAGTATAACTCGATATGAGTTGTCCCCCTTCCAATCTCGCGACAGCGGTGACTCTTAATCGTGTTTTCAAATTGATTTCGTGCAAAAACAATTGTTTTTCAAATTTTTGGTGCTGTCAGAACCACCGCATGGTATTTTTACGTAGTCCTGTGAAGTTTTGTTGAAATCGGTTGAAAAATGTAGGAAATCCGATCCAATATATAAATGAAACACACACACTCACACACACACACACACAAAAACATGGGTTTTATAATAAGTATCAGTAGAGACGCGCACTCCAAATCATTGTGACAACCATTTGTAGCCTTCTCCATCATCATAGGCTTCAACTGTGCCATTTTTTAAAGCTTCAGGAAGTTCTTTTGATCCTCGCATATATATATATATATATATATATATATATATATATATATATATATTTAAATTTAGTTTCTAACTACACACTGCTGCATACACAATAAGTTATATTGTTTAACTGCAATATACACAGCTTACCAAAAACATGAACAAGTGTCATTTTGATTTTTATACTTGCACAATGCTAATTCTTCTGACGCTATTTAAAGACAATTTGATGTACGTAGGTCCTTACTTCCCGTGCAAAAAATATTTTTATTTCATGGGTGACTTTCAGTGGATTTCGCAATTAGTTTTAATTATTCCTAAATTTATTGCCAAGTTATGAAAATTGTTATCGTACCAAAAATCACGTAAAAACATTGCCGAAAACAACTGCAGTCATGAGAACTTTGGAATTCAAAATTTCAGGATTGCAGATCCGGATTTGGCCCGGGATGTTTTTAATTTGCTCACGGAGTCGGCCTGATTCCAAAATATGTTGGGCTACAGCCTCCAGGTCTAAAGTTGAAAAAGTGTGACACACTGACATTCGCATTTATTATAAAGAAGTAATTTCTTGTTTATTTTTTACTTTATTTACCGTCTATTCATTAACTTATCTAGATTTTGGGCTTCGTCTCATCTATAGTCATTCAGTTATGTGCCATGCGTCTAACACGCTTAGGCGATCATGTATCTCTCGATACATGACTGACGAGGCAGATTTTTCCCGCAGTAGGTGGCCACTTCTTCCTGCGGTAGACCAGGCTATAGAACCCGGTCTGTCCTACTATAGTGTCTTAGCACGTAAGTAAAAGTAAGGGATTCGTTTGGAATTCGAACTCGGCTCTCCAATTCCTCAATCCGAGCCGCTATCCATTACTCCATCAACCATGCAAGACAAAAATGCAGAGTGTACATGTAGAGTTTACTTATTTTTGCACGTCTTAATTTTAAATTAAGATGTTTTATTCCAGCTTGATAAAAAAATTAAAAATAGTTGTTATCCGTTTAATCAAGGTTTGTATTAGGATTTGTTGTTTAACTGGAAAAAAGAAATAATATTTTATTATATTAAGAGTTGACTTACATATTACGAGGCACTGCATATATATATATATATATATATATATATATATATATATATATATATATATATATATTGAGACATGTTTCGTTGAATAATTTAGACATGTTCTGTTTACTTATTTTCGAAAGCATCATTTCATATTCACGGATAATCTTTTTGGTGTCATTATTGAAGGGCGAGAGAAAATCACCGTGTTGATGCATATTTTGTTTATTTTTCGAGTACTTTCGACATAGCACAATGTCATCATCAAGGTAATGTTTATTGCAGATAAATACAGTAGTGTTCATCATTGTGAAAGACAAAAATTGGTGTGATAATCTGAAAAATTAAATTTCTTAAATGTTGAAGTAACTATGAATGGTGTGGAGATTTTACAAAGTTCTAGACAAAAAAATTGAAAAAAACTATCAGTACAAATTTTGACATTTCGAACTATCTATTTGTTAAGGTAATTTACCATCCACGCATGAACTCTCCCAGCTATAAATAGGAGCAGGTACTGCCTTTTAGAGAGCGTTTCCAGCAGTCAGCTCTGATAGTAGGACCAAACATTCTTGCTCGTTTATATATGTTTTGTATTACTCTTTCTGTTAATATATTTCTTTAACTCAATTCCTCTGTTTTTGTCTTTATTCCTGGATCCAACAAGGCCAAAACACAATTGTACATATTTTAAAACATTTGTGAAGTATTCATGATTTATTTTATTAGGGTTGGGTTTCAATTTTTTAATATAAATAGCTTCAAGAATTTTTATTTTGTGTTTATTCAATTCGTGAAAAAGTATATATATATATATATATATATATATATATATATATATATATATATATATATATATATATATGGGGCCCTCGTAATCAATTCAGGTGTCCCCAGAGGTCACTTCTCGGACCAATCCTCTTTTTACTTTCCCTAAATGGTCTGCCTAAGAGTATACATCGGTCGTGGGCGAATATCTATGCCGATGATACTACGATATAGGGGTACATCTCCAAGACTCGTGATAACAAGAGATTGGAAGCTGATCTCTCTTCTGATCTAGTTCTAACAGATCAGTGGAAGAAAACTAGCTGATTACATTCAATTCATCAAAAAGTAAACTAGTTATATTCCATTATCCCTGAGCGGACCCCGTGCTACCACCAGTCACGATAGATGTTCCCTCATTGAGACACCGTTCCTCGAGCGACTATTAAGCCTTAAACTCAAAACAGATCCTGGAAAAACGGCCAGCTTCTTGTACCGCTCCAGTAAGTACCTGACTCCTTCTGCTATCGTCTATTTGACAAGAGCCAGATCAAGCCAAAAAGAGAGTAGTGTTGTCATATTTGCCCAAATTCTATTTCCAGTCTCAATAGTGAGGGGAAAGGACAATAAAAGAAGAGGAATTAAGAAGACAGAAGATAACGATTGACATTGCATTGAAATTTTTGAAGATCAAAGTTGACTGGAAAGTAAGAAGAGTGAAAGAGAATTAGTAGACTTTAGTGAAGAGAAAGGACAATAAAAGAAGAGGAATTAAGAAGACATAAGATAACGATTGACATTGCATTGAAATTTTTGAAGATCAAAGTTGACTGGAAAGTAAGAAGAGTGAAAGAGAATTAGAAGACTTTAGTGAGGGGAAAGGACAATAAAAGAAGAGGAATTAAGAAGACATAAGATAACGATTGACATTGCATTGAAATTTTTGAAGATCAAAGTTGACTGGAAAGTAAGAAGAGTGAAAGAGAATTAGAAGACTTTAGTGAGGGGAAAGGACAATGAAAGAAGAGGAATTAAGAAGACATAAGATAACGATTGACATTGCATTGAAATTTTTGAAGATCAAAGTTGACTGGAAATTAAGAAGCCCAATGAGAGTTCCACAAGCGACAAGTGCGGTAGATGAAACTATTAGCATAGAACTTAGGGTTACATCTCGTCATTTCAATTGTAAACTGATGAGACCTATCCGCCAACCTAGTACCTCGCTTAAATTCAATCTAGGTGCCATAGTAAAACAATTACCAGGAAAATATTCATAGAAGAAGCTACGTTACGGCGTAGGGAATGTGACTGGAGTGGAGATGGCATGTCCGGAATACTAACAACAAAAATATGTGCCGTTTTTGGACCTGGTGACATTGCATGGAAATTTTTGAAGATCAAAGTTAACTGGAAAATAAGAAGAGTGACGTTGCTTCCCTGAGCCTTTTCTATAAATATTTCCATTGTATCAGGTCATCCTATAAGTTCTGTCCGAATTTTGAATAAAGAAAAAAAAGTGACCAAATGTTACATTTAATTACAGATTCAATCAACAGTGTATTTTCCCTGATTATCTATGACTTCCTTCCATCTATTAACAAGCTTACTAATTCCATTACTGTAAAATTCTTTTGGATTTGATTCGAAGAACTCACAAATGTCAGTTTTAACCTCTTCCTGTGTTACAAAAGCTGTTTCTTCCAAATGATTCTGTAAGCTACGAAACAAATGGTAGTCTGAAGGAGCAAGATCGGGAGAATAAGGTGGATGAGGAATTTTCTCCCAAGTTCTTCGATCTTTTGTGACGTGATTCTTGCTGTGTGGGGTCACACATTGTCCTGATGAAACATCACCTCTTTTCGATTCACTAGAGCAGGTCTTTTTTTCCTCAAAGCTTGGTTCAAACGATCTAATTGTTGACAGTATATTTAAGCATTAATTATTGTATTAGGTGGTAAGAATTCAAAGTCGATTATTCCTTGGCGATCCCACCAGATTGAAAGAAGAAACTTTTGACCATGAAGTTCCCTTCTCGGCTGTGGCTGGGGTCCTTCCCCTTTACCAAGCCACTGTCTACGACGCTTAACATTTCGATAAAAGATCCATTTTTCGTCGCCAGTCACAAGTCTATCCAAAAAAGGTGAAACAAGTTGGCGAGAATGGAGAGATAAACAGATGTCAACTCGGGATTTGAGGTTGTTTTCAGACAATTCATGAGGCACCCATTTTCCAAGTTTAGGAACTTCTCCAAGTTGTTGAAGATGGCGATGAACAGTTGTATGATTTGAACTGAGAACCACTGCCAATTCCTCAACTGATAAACCATGATTTTCCTCAAGGACTGCTTCAAGAAGCTTTTCATCAAACTCAACTGGACGTCCGGTTCGATCTTCATCTTCAAGGGTGAAATCTCCACCTCTGAATTTTGCAAACCATCTTCTGCAAGTTCTTTCATTCACACATTCCTCTCCATAAACTGAGTGAATGTTTCTAGCCACTTCGGCTGCTGAGTTTCCTTTCTTGAACTCATAAAGCATTATGTGCCTCAAATGATTCTTGGGTACTTCCATGTTAGCAGAGTTTTAATCAAACAAAATTTAATTTTATTATGCTCTGAAATAAAATTTGATCAGTTTAAATGCATCTAAACATAAAAATAATGTTCAGCTCCATTAGACATTATAAAATACTCTTTAAATTTCGTTCATTTTAACAAAAAGTTAAAATTTCGACAGAACTTATGGGATGACCTGATAGTTTTTCTCATGAACTTTCACCTCTGGCATCTAGAATTTAAGTATTTAAGCGCAGTAAAAGATGGAGGTCGAATCGGAACCCTTTGAAAATTATTATTCCTTTCTTAACCCCTGACCCGCTCTGGTTGTATAGCAGGTCAGACTTGATTATTCAGCCTTAGTTGGTAACCAGTCTACCGCAAAAAATATTCTCAGCCTACTTTGGTAGAAATTTTTCTACCTAATGAGTTATGAATCGAATGACACATGATCGCCGAAGCTTGTATCACAAACGGCACTTGACTGGCTTAACTGTCTGACTAGATATAACCGTAAGGTCTATGTTAACAGTTTCTTTTATAGCACTTCTCGCTTGTGGAACTCTCGACCGGCTTCTGACTTCTCAGACAATTTTGTTCTTCAAAGATTTAAATACAATACCTATCGTTATCTTCCTTTTTTTTTCGTTTTTGTTCTTTATTGATTTCCCGCCTTAATACTCAATACCCCCCTTGTGTCGTAGTAGCTTTATTGCCTTGCTTGGTGTGAAATTATCAAAAGAAAGATCAACAAGCTGGACTTGTAGATCATTAAATGTTGGCTCGATCCTAAATAGTCGCTCCATACTTGTGCCAGACTATGCTATATAGAGTAAATAACAACGATATGGTTGTTAATAGTTGAAACGCAGCCAGGCCAGCCGTAGACAATGAAATTTGGTCGAGTTTAATGTTATGTAGATGGCCTTCGATTGATAAAATGCCAACTGCGTCAGAAAGAAGAACGGAGACACAGCGAAGTGGTATTTAATGAGAAAGACCATCTCTTGTGCGAACTGTCCTCTTGGAGGAACCCCACCTTGTGACGACAAAATGGACGCCTTCAACATCCTGCAATTCACCCGAGTGTTAAGGATGGGATCATTAAATATCTCTCTCTCTCTCTCTCCTAACTTTATCTCTCTCTCTTTCTCTAACTCGTTCTTTATGCCTCTCTCTTCCCTTTTATCTTCCTCCCCATCTCTTCTTATTTCGCTTTCTGTCTGTCTCTCTCGCTACCTCGATCTGAATCCAAAATGGATTTGTAGTTAAACTGGTCGGGAAGATGAAAGATTCTTTTGAATTTTTTTTTCTTTTCATATTGACTTTTTGTATTTGTCGAGGTTTTAAAATAACAAGAGGAACTTTTTCTGTGGAATCTAATACGACGAGAGGTCTTAATAATCGGGGTGTTGGACTATTTCTCAGTATACAATAAACGGGGTGGGGTCTTAATAAAAGAGGAGAGTTGGAGAATCAATTAAAAGACCAAAAAGCGCAAAATAAGCCTGAACGGTTTAAAAAAAAAATTCGTCTTCTGAACAATTCCAATTTCACTCAAAGTCTTCTTTATATGCCCTGTCCCCGCAGAACGTAGACGATCATGGCTCTCCACAACTTCCTGTCCCTTAAATCTAGCGCTTATCAAACATTGTCTTTTTGTTATTTCTGCTAAGCCAGCCATTTCCTCAAGCTCACTAATTATGTTAAGGCGATTTTTAAAACGTAGCTTAGATATGGCACAAGGCCGAAAGTATGGGGCACCTAGTGAGGATCGTAATCAGTACTCTTCTAGCGAGACAAACAAGCCAACGATTACACCACGCCGAGGTGCCCCACTAAGCATATTATGTCTTGTTTTCCTCTGCCCCCCCCTTTGCACTTTATCTGCCTCGGGAGTATCACGTTTTCCAAGCACTCCTTCCTCATTATATACCCCAAGAACCTCAACTGTCTCTTCCTGATGTTAAGTATTCGTTTCCTTTTCGTTTCCATTCTCTTCAAAACTTCATCGTCGCTTACATGTTCGGTCCACGGTATCCTCAGTATCCTTCTGTAGAACTACATTTCTTTCAGGCGATCATCCAGCACGCGCTGCCAATTATTGGATCAAAACGTACTATGGTTTTCAGAAATTCCTCGAAAGTAATAATCAGATATTAAAATGCCAACTCTCTGACAAATCGACCAGAGTAAGATTCGAACGCTGAACTAAGCACTCGGCCACGTACCCATAATAGATTTCTTCTTCTTCTTCTTCTTCGTCGTCGTCGTCGTCGTCATCCTCCTCCACTTCTTCTTTGTACCGTGTCCCTTCAGCGATGATGGCTCTCCACAATTTCCTGTCCTTTGAAGCTCTTAATAAATTTTGTATTTTTGTTTTTTCTCCTAAACCTTGTTCCACCATTCATTTACTCAAGCTCATTCTTCTTCTTCTATGTGACGTGTCCCTTCAGGCGATGATGGCTCTCCACAATTTCCTGTCCTTTGAAGCTCTTAATAAATTTTGTATTTTTGTTTTTTCTCCTAAACCTTGTTCCACCATTCATTTACTCAAGCTCATTCTTCTTCTTCTATGTGACGTGTCCCTTCAGGCGATCATGGCTCTCCACAATTTCCTGTCCTTGAAGCTCTTAATAAATTTTGTATTTTTGTTTTTTCTCCTAAACCTTGTTCCACCATTCATTTACTCAAGCTCATTCTTCTTCTTCTATGTGACGTGTCCCTTCAGGCGATCATGGCTCTCCACAATTTCCTGTCCTTTGAAGCTCTTAATAAATTTTGTATTTTTGTTTTTCTCCTAAACCTTGTTCCACCATTCATTTACTCAAGCTCATTCTTCTTCTTCTATGTGACGTGTCCCTTCAGGCGATCATGGCTCTCCACAATTTCCTGTCCTTTGAAGCTCTTAATAAATTTTGTATTTTTGTTTTTTCTCCTAAACCTTGTTCCACCATTCATTTACTCAAGCTCATTCTTCTTCTATCTGACGTGTCCCTTCAGGCGATCATGGCTCTCCACAATTTCCTGTCCTTTGAAGCTCTTAATAAATTTTGTATTTTTGTTTTTTCTCCTAAACCTTGTTCCGCTATTCATTTTCTCAAGCTCATTCTTTTTCTTCTATGTGCCGTGTCATTTCAGGACGTAGGTGATCATGGCTCTCCACAATTTCCTGGCCTTTGTAGTTCTTAATATATTTTGACTTTTTTTCCCATCTTTCCCAAATACTGCTCGTCGTCTATTCACTCAAGCTCTCCTGCTATTTTATGCGTTATTTGACTCGCTCTCTCTTTTGCCTTCAAACTGTACTATGAGTATCAAATTTTCCAAACATTCTTTCCTCATTATGTTCCCCGAATTTTCAACTGTCTCTTTCTGATAGTAAGTACAAGTGTCCTTTTTGTTTCCATTGTCTCTAGAATTTCTTCATTGCTCACAAGCATTTTTTGGTTTCTAACGAAATTTTCTAGTTTCTTAATACTTTGCTTAGCTTTTGAAATGCATCTTTCGCGATCACAATGCGCCTTCGAATTTCTGTGCCACATCTTCCGTCCTTTGTCAAAAAACTTCCTAGATTTTAAAATTTTTGTACTGGATTGATTTTGGTATCTACAATTTATAATTCTGTCTCCTTGCAATTTGTGTTTAGTCCTTTGTTCCTGCTTTCCTTTACTACCTTCTGTAAGTGTAGTTTACTGTCATCAGCATATGTTAGGTTTTCAAGATTGTGGCCGCCAACAATGAACCCTTGTAGGAATTCTAAATCTCTCAAAATCACGTCAAAAAGGTTGAATTAACCTATTGACAAGACAAAGCTTTTCTACTGAATTCATTTTTCCTTCTTTGGCATATTTTTCGATCCACAACATGAATAATTGTTTTATCATTAATAGCCCTCCTGCTTTCTTTTTAATATATTTTCTATATTAATATATGCAATTAAAATTTCTGTTTTAATATATACATTGAAAATTTCTATATCAATATATGCATTAAAATCTTCTATATTAATATATGCATTTAAAATTTCTATATTAATATATGCATTTAAAAAATGTATTTTAATATACGCATTTAAATTTCTATATTAATATATTCACTTAAAATATCTTTGTTAATATATGAATTTGAAATATATGCATTTAAAATTTCTATATAATTATATGCATTTAAAATTCCCTATTAATATATGCATTTAAATTTCTATATTAATATATGCATTTAAATTTTCTATTTTAATATACGAATTTACAATTTTATATTAATACATGCATTTATATTCTTATATTAATATATGCATTTAAATTTTCTATATTAATATATGCATTTAAATTTTCTATATTAATATATGCATTTAAAATTTCGATATTAATATATGCATTTTAAATTTTTATTTTAATATATATATTTTAAATTTCTATATTAATATATGCATTTAAAATTTATGTATTAATATATGCATTTAAAATTTCTATATTAATATATGTATTTATAATTTCTATATTAATATATGCATCTTTAATTTCTGTATTAATATATGCATTTAATATTTCTATTTTAATATAAGCATTTACAAGTTCTATATTAATACATGCATTTAAATTCTTATATTAATATATGCATTTAAATTTCTATATTAATATAAACATTTAAAAGTTCTGTATTAATATATGCATTTAAATTTCTATATTAATATATGCATTTTAAATTTCTGTTTTAATATATGCATTCCAAATTTCTATATTAAAATACGCATTTAAAATTCCTATATTAATATGTGCATTTAAAATTCCTATATTAACATTTTTCATTTAGAATTTCTATATTAATATATGCATTTAAATTTCTATATTAATATAGGCATTAAATTTCTCTATTAATATATGCATTTAAATGTTTTGTATTAATATATGCATATAAAATTTCTATTTTAATATATACATTAAAAATTTCTATATTAATATATGCTTTTAATTTTCTATCTTAATATAAGCATTTAAATTTCTATTTTAATATATGCATTTAACATTCCTATATTAATATATGCATTTATAATTTCTATATAATTATATGCATTTAAATTGTTTGCAGTAATATATGCATTCAAAATTTTTGTATTAATATATGCATTTAAATTTTTATATTAATATATGCATTTAAAATTTCTGTATTAATATATGTATTTAAATTTTCTATATTGATATATGCATTTAAACTCTTCGTATTTCAATGACGCACTTTCAGTCCTCTCTCAAAATACTTCCCAGATATTTAAATTGTTTTACTTGTTTGATTTTGGTATCTCCAATTTGTAATTTGCCTTTTGGTCTCACCCTTTTGCTACTAACAATGCATTCTGTCTTCTTGTAATTAATGTTAAGAATTTTCTCCTAGTTTTCTGCCACTATCTTCTGTAAGAATACTTGTAGTTTCTTTTCTGTGTAATTTTTCGGTTCCGAAAAAAACCTTTATTTCTACTTCTATGTGCAATGCGTATTCATGACATTGGCGATCATGACTCTCCACATTTTCCTGTAGTTTGTAGCTCTTAATAAATATTGTCTTTTTGTTAGCTCTCCTAAACCTTGTTCTGCCAACCATTTACTCAAGCTCAATCTTTTTCTTCTATATGTCGTGTCACTTCATGGCGTTTTGCGATCATGGCTCTCCACAATTTCCTGTTCTTTGTAGCTCTTAAGAAATACGTTTTTTTAAAAATTTCTCCTAAACCTTAATCCACCATCCATTTACTCAAGATCATTCTTCTTCTTCTATGTGCCGTGTCCCTTCAGGGCGTAGGCGATCATGGCTCTCCACAATTTCCTGTCCTTGTAGTTTTTTAATAATTTTTTTTTTGTTGTTGTTGTTATCTCTCCTAAATCTTGTTCTACCATTCATTTATTCAAGCCCTTTCTTCTTCTTCTATGTGCTGTGTTCTTTCAGGACGTAGACGATCATGGCTCTCCACAATTTTCTTTCAGGACGTAGGTGATCATGGCTGCTCTATACTTTATTTTGTGATATTCTTGTGAAATCCAAAGAAGAATCAACTACGTCATCCATCTTGACTTGGCATCTTGCCTTCAGTCTTTTTCCCTTCTTAACGTAAACTTACCTGCCCTTTTTCTATAAATATTTGTATGGTAATTGTGTGGCAGAGAGCAATGGTCACCCTTGAAATATTAATGGTTATAGTAACATAGAATTTTGTTTATAGATGGGAAAGATAATCTGCGGTGAAATTTCTGCCCAGAGAATCTGTGCTTCGTCAGAATTATTAATATAAAAAGACTTTATATAAACTATGAGATACCAGATGAGAAATGACTGTTCATTTAATTATGAAGGAGGAGAGGTCAGTAATCAAGTTGTATTCTTAGTTTACCAACATTTATTTAAGCGGGTGTTTGTGCGAAAACAAACAGTCAGTCGAATTCGACCAGAGAGAGATAGAGAGAGAGGCAATGAGAGTGAAAGCGTCCGCTTGTTGCTGTAATAAGGGAGGAAGTGAACTGAATTTATCTGCAATATTGGCGCAATACTGCCAGTGAACCCTCTTTATATCTTGATAATGAATTAATTACAGCAACAACTAAGAACAAAATTGGTAAACCCGAAAACTACTTCTCTCCTTTCAGAATTATTTGCAATAATTTTTTTTTTTTTCTGGATTTTATTTCATAGTCACTACTTTCTTGTAAAAGAAGCAGTATTTCTTCCTTATCTACATATACATACATTTTTCTTTGAACTCGAATCGACTTGTTCATATTTGATTTTTCTGCTTGGCCCGATTCTCGCCCCACCGAACTTGCAGGTAGACCAGCTGAATCTTCCGGGATCTACGATTTGTCAATTGCTACTCAGGATCAAAAAAATCACATCGTGGCTGGAAAGAGGAATCGAACCGACATTGTGAACAAGAGACTTTGATTGAACCTGTAATACACGACCAAGACAGTACCAACGGCTGGTCTTGTAGAGTACATCGATCCAGTTGGGTCAGGATAGGTGTTACACTTGTTCTGATGTGATTTAGATTTTTTTTTTTCTTTTGAAATGTACTTTGGACAATTCTTAGTTGAATTTCTTCCTTGTTTGACCGGCATCCTCTGATCGGGAGTCTTTGGGGAACGTGGATTCACCACTTAATTGCTGTAGTTCCCAGCTTCGCCTAGACCCGGGGTAGTAGCACCTGTTAGGGTCTCAGCTATCGGCAAAAAATGAACAACGCGTTAAATGATGTCAAATCCATGTAAAAGTATAAAAATACATTTTCATAGTAAAAAAAATAACAGCAATAGGTTTTTGTAAAAGAAAAATACCCAACCACCCAGGAAGATTAAATTTTGACATTAAATGGCCCATAAGGTGTTGATATGCCACTAAACAATCAACCAAACAAAGTTCTTGTTTGAGGAGGATTATTCTTAATTTTGAAAAAAACCTTCATTAAAATGACTCAACATAAAATGTTTGTTTAGCGGTATATCAATATCTAATGGATCATTTTATGCCGAAATTTAACTTTGGGAAGATTAGTAATTTTTTTTACAAAAATGTATTACTATATATCTTTTTATTTTTCAAAAAAGCATTGCCTGTAATATTATTTTTTTTATTTTTCAAAAATGTATTGCTGATAACTTTTTTTTTTTTTACTAGGAAAATCTATTGCTGGTATTTTTATTACAAAATTGTATTTCTGTAACTTCTATAGTTTTCACCCCAATTCAGGGGTTAACTATTTGGCCATATCTGCAACTCTAAAAGGTGATACAATCCAAGGTGAAGGTAAACCTGGGAACAACAGCAATTAAGAGCTGGTTCCATGCTGCTCAAAACTTCCCTTGCTGCCGGATGCAGTTTATCGTCATACCCAGGACAAAACATAAAATGCTTGTCTTAAAAAAAAAAATTGCTTCCCAAATACACAGAATATATACATATGTGAATGAGTGTACGTGTATGTATGTGCTTATCTGTGTGTGTGTAAACGGTTTATTTTTTCATGCTTACTCCTGCCAGGATGAGAAAAATAATTTGTTTGTTCTTTAGTAATTAAGACAATTACGAATGATTCTGAGATAAATTGAAGATTGTTTTCAACAGCTTTTACAGTTGGGTAAGCAAAAATACTTTGAAAATCAGCATTCAAAATTCAAAAGCCTTTTCATTGGCTCGAAACCCGAATTGTGGCGCCTGGGGATGAGAATTGGCCATCTCTTGGCTAAAGGACTCAATTTAAACTCTATTTACTAAATTTATGTCTGTAGCAGGGTCATAGCAATGAGACGCCGAGTAAGTATCGAAAACGCCACACTTCTTACGAATTTATTTGCGAAATACCTTTTTAACTAATGTCATAAAAATTGACACTAGTCTGGCATAAGGTAAAATATTTGCGAGCAACCAACTGAGCATAGAATTTAATAGAGTATGAAATGTATTCGACAATGCTGTCTATTTCAAAACCAGAAACTGAGAAAAAGGACGAAGTAATTCAATGAAAGAATGAGGCAGAATGAACAACTCCGAAGCAAGGAAACTCCAGGGAGTTGCAGGCACTGGTTTAGTCCCGAAAGAATATTTGTCTCGGCGGGTTCTCACGAAAGAAGGCCAAGTGCGTGCTTCCGGAAGAGACACAAGAGAATTGAATTTTATATCAACATCCACAGTCGATAAACTGGGTTCATGCCGTAGAACGTTAGAGAACAAATTAATCTTGCGCGCAGAAGTTACAAAAGAGAAAGGTCATTCGGAGCTCAATATTTATTGCCTTGTATCAAACTAACACAAACCTAATAAATATCTACAAATATCATGGCTCTCCTCAATTTCCTCTCCTTTGTACCTCTTAATATTTTTTTTCTTTTTCTTATCTCTCCTAAACCTTGTTCCGCCATCCATTTACTCAAGATCATTCTACTTCTATATGCCGTGTCCCTTCAGGACGTAGGTGATTATGGCTCTCCACAATTTCCTGTCCTTTGTAGATCTTAATAAATTTAGTCTTTTTGTTATCTCTCCTAAACCTTGTTCCGCCATCCATTTATTCAAGCTCATTCTTCTTCTTCTATGTGCCGTGTCCCTTCAGGACGTAGGCGATCATGGCTCTCCACAATTTCCTGTTTTTTTTTAATAAATTTGCTCTTTTCTTATCACTCTAAAACCATTTTCTATCATTTCACTTTACTTAAGGTCACTAGATAGGTTATGTGTTGTTTTCCACTGTCCGTCTTGCCTTCAGTCTGTCCTGTGAGTATCAAATTTTCCAAGTACTCTTTTCTCATTAGGTGGCCTAGAAATTTCTGATATTGAGCTGAAGTTTTTTTTGCTAAAAATTTTTTTCTTCATCTTTGTTGAAATTATCCATACATCTGATGAAGTCCAGATGTCAGAACGGCCGAAACTCTGTGATAACAACAACAAGGATAAGGAAAATAAATACTGTAAACAATGAAAACTTTTCTTCCCAGAAAATCAGAAAGAAATTTAAGGAAGGTCTTGTTCGCACACAAGAAAAACACAAGAAAGTTTTAACGAGAAATGAGTTGCCATTCATTTTTAATTATAGAGTACATTGAACTCATTACACTCGCGAATTTGCCTGCAACAAAAGCTTGTTAGTCATCACCTTGTTTTAAGCACTATGTTTGTCTTCGAGTTCTTTATGGGTGACGTGAGGGTGCCGAAAAGTTGGGCGTGGCCAAAAACTTTTCAGAAACTTCTTGCATTTCTTTGTAAGAATTTTATATCGATATTTGAGTAGATACTGACAAGGTTTCTAGTCGACATACTTTCTAAAATGAGTATTTTTGAAAACATTTTAAATACTTAATCCCAAGCAAGGCAATAAAGCCACTAAGATGCAAGATGTTACAGAGTGTGAAAGGTTATAAGAAAAATGAAAAACACTATTAATGAGAGAAAACAATAAAAGAACAGAAATTAAGAAGAGAGAAGATAACGATTGATATTACATTTGAATTTTAAACGTTTTTTTCTCCAAACAAGGCAATACAGCCACTAAGATGCACGTGGTGGGTACTGAGTTTGAAAGAATATGAGAAAAGAAAAAATATTATTACGGGGAGAGAACAATAAAAGAAAAGGAATTAAGAAGATAACGATTGACATTTGAATTTTTCGTTTCTCTCCAGGTGATTGGAATTTCGATCGAACACTTTATTTCGTCCACCGGGGTAAATTGTTCTAGTTCCACGTACCATGCCTCTTCCAGATGTCTCAGTTATTTCCCGTTAACTCAACTCCCTAGGTTTGCTTCACCACTACTATGCCCTGGTATTGAACTCACAAGACTTTAGGACTAATCTCTGGATCTAGCCAACGTCTTTATCCACTGGGCCATGTAGAACAATCTCCTCCTGGTGGACGAAATAAAGGGTTCAGATCGAGATTCCAGTCACCTGAAGAAGGCCGGCGCATACAACGGCCGAAACGTTGTGAACATGGCAATGGAGATGAGGGTAACAGTCCGAATAATGTAAATAATGTAGGTGATTTAGGGTAGTGGGTAGGGGCCGTAAACGTTTCAGAAGCTTTATCATATATATATGCACTTGTAGTATGTGTATGTATCTATATGTATGTATATGTATTTTTGTCTCTCTCTATCTCTCTCTCTCTATATATATATATATATATAAATATATGTGTGTGTGTGTGTGTGCGCGCGTGTCTGTGTGTGTGTGAAAACACCTGCTCTCATTGAGGTTGTGTGTATTATTGGATTGTTTAAGATCGGATGCGACTTAGACGATGTGGCCATGCCGATGAATTTGAAGTCACTTCGTCCAGCTGAAAGACAACACAGTCATGCGACGTCTGCGTCAAAGGAAATCCCACGGGTTTCGCCACATGTAGGTCAACCAGCCCATCTCGGATTCAGTGTCCACTTGTCCGTTCCCAAGATGTTGTGAATTTTCTTCCCACTTCAAGAACTCATGAGAAAAAATAATGTCATTGAAAGACGAACATTTACATCGCAGATAGTTTTCGCTTTTTTTTTCGAAATTTTTACAACCGTTTTTTTCCTTTTTTTTAAAAATTTTTCTTTTTACGTGTCCAAAGGCCGCCAAATGCGGTCGTTACGCTCGATGTCAGCTTACTTATCTCATCTATAAAGTTGTCTTATAACAGCTTTAAACCTGTTGTCAGTAATGACAAAGATATTTAAGTCATTTTAATATTAGATTGGTTTTATGTTATGAGTTTAATCGATATATTTAATTCTATCATTGCTTGTAGGAAATAATTCAGTTTTTAATACAATCGGAATAAAAAGTTAAAATAAGCTAACGCGTCTCCGACCGTCAAAAGGTGGCGACCATACGTAAGTAAGTTTGAAATTGCATTTCAGTCAGGGTAAACTAAGAATTTTACAATCAACTATTCAAATGTATTCAAGAAAAATTCTGCTTTTTAGAATTAAATATACAAATGAAATAAGCTAACGCTATATAATAAAAAAATGGCGGTCATACGTAAATAAATTTATAATTGTATTGGTTTTATTTTTTACATTAATTATGTAGGACTTTTATTTATACAGTAAGTCCTCGTGTTACGGCAGTCCCGATTTGTAGTTACGACGCAATCTCCGTTAATCTTTTTTTTGACTTGACGCTTGCCTCGTACTGAAGATGGCGCGGATCAGTTGTACGCCATATTGGATTCTTGCGCATTCGATCTCATTCATTTGGGTTGCATTTCTGGAAAATTAATGCCCTTTATTATGGCTCCCAAACGTAGTGTAACCTCTTTTGTTTGTGGTGCTTCGAAGAAATGGAAAGCCATCATCAGGGAAGTGAAATTATATATTCTTAAAGGGAGAAACAGTAATGAACATGTTAAGTAAGAATTTGTTGTTTTGGTGTAAGGAATATTGTTGTATGTTTGGGTCAGTAATCGTAGCTAGCTAAGGTTTATTATAACGGAGAAGACGATCCGTTCCTCCAGCCCCCTATGGCCTTGTGCCACATTTTTGAATTAAAACAAAAATTCCTCTACTGTACCTAGATGTGATAAATTTAAACGCAATACTATAAAAATGATTTTAACAAATTTATGTGAAATTTATCATTATCATTCCATGTATTTTTGGGAATATTTATCTCATTTTTTATTATTTGATTTGAGTCATTCATTTTTTATGGCTTATCAACCCTTTGCAGGGTATTTACAGTCAGAAAATATTTTTAGATTGTAAGATTTTTTTTTTTTCTGGAGATAATGATTTAGTTTTAGTTTTACTAATTAATCAATGGTTGGTGGGTGGCAGAGAGAGAAGTGGTTAATTTCTACCCAATCAGAATTTGATAAACAAACAAGAAATTGTCAATATAAAGTGGGGGATCAATTCTATGTTACAATCAGTATATAAAGTGATCCCTAACTTTTTGGTCACAGTAGTTTCCATACATTTACGGAGAATATAAATAAATCTAAAAGACATGCCTGTGTAGCTAATCAGTATTTGATTGATTGATTGATTCGATTTCTGCAGTTTATCAACAAACAAGAAATTATAATGTAGATATAAAGTTGGGGATCAATTCTATATTACAATCAATATATAAAGTGATCCCTCATTTCATGGCCACTGTAATTTCTATACATTTCTATTCCAGAGAATGTAAATAAATCTAAGACATGCCTGTGTAGCTAATCAGTATTTGATTGATTGATTGATTCGATTTCTGCAGTTTATCAACAAACAAGAAATTATAATGTGGATATAAAGTGGGGGATCAATTCTGTATTACAATCAATATATAAAGTGATCCCTCATTTCATGGCCAATGTAATTTCTATACATTTCTATTCCAGAGAATGTAAATAAATCTAAAAGACATGCCTGTGTAGCTAATCAGTATTTCATTGATTCGTTTTTTACGGTTTATCAACCCTTTGCAGGTTATTTAAAGCGAGAAAATATTTTTAGATTGTAAGAATTTTATTTCGAGATAATAATAATTTAGTAATGCAAGACATACTAATTAACCCATAGCTGTGGGGAGAAGAGGTAGAGTCATACCTTACCCCGAGTGTATTTGTGCGTAAGTGATATAACGAACACAGCTGAAATTGGAAACCGGCACTCCGATTTACAATTCTGAGCCATTGTTCATTACACCACCCGCACATCCAATCTTACAGCATCTGGTATTCCCAAGCGGCGACGCATCTTGATAGTGGAAAGGCTCAACGTTGCTTAAACACGGTGATCGGAGTACAAATCCAAAAGAATTACTTAAAACCTCGACGCATGTTCCCATGAGTGCCACAGAAGAAGAAATCAAGAGTTTGCGTCATTTCCTGATAAGTTGAGGTCCACCTTAAACAAATTCACGCCATAGATACAGTCATCTACTCCGATCTTCTTTCGCCTTCAACCAACTCTTGAAAAGCCTAACGGCGATAGAGAATGAATGACGGGAGCAGGTTTAGGTGAAACTGGAAACTTCTAGTCTTAAATCTGCACGTTGGCGGTGAATTTAGTCCTCAGCACCATCATCAGAAAAAGGAAGTGGTCACCAAAGAAGAAGAGATTTAAATATTCATGAGGTCGGTCTGTTTATTATACGGCGATCTCATAAACTTCAGACAGATTATAGGGCAAGATGCTCAATTCTGTATTAATAAAGCTAAATACAGAATTTACTATTTTCTCCATTGAAGCGACTGCAGATTGTGTGACTGTCGTGATGAAATAAAAATATTTGAATATCGTTTTTATACATTTCTTTTGTCGTTTACAGAAGAACAAAAGATAAAATGTCTCAAGAATCCAGCACCCTCCTCAGTATTTTTTATATTACTATCTTGATCTTTCTACTTACAAATGAAATATCCGATTGTTATGTTATTTTTTCATATATTTTAAGGTCACCGGGAATTTGATCCCCATATTCGTCTGTCCCTTTTGATATCATATTGTTATATACTGTAAATACTCATAAATACGTTGTACACTATTGTAAGTGGGGGTAATATGCTATATACGTTGTCAGCGTGGGAAGCACTTGCCGTGTCGAACTGAGAGGAACCCGGACGAGGATATGCAGAAGGGCAGAGTCTCGTCCGGGGAGGTACACAGATACCCATCCCGCGTATGCGGGGTCTACGGATAATTATTGCCCGAGCCTGTGGGCTCGGATTTCCTCACATTAGATTTTGCCTTGTGACACATCCTACCTCATAGGGTAGCGGGTGAATAACGTGATATGCTAAGCTGGCAGCGTGAGCTAAGCAGCGCGGGATGCTCTTGCCCTTTATTTCGCTCATTGGGGTAGACTATTCTAGTTCCACGTGCCATGTTTGATGGATGTCAGTTATCAGTTATCTACTGTTAATTTTCCCTCTGAAAATTCTCCACTGCCTTAACCGGGTATTGAACTCACACTCTTTGGGTCCTGTCTCTGGATCTAACCAACGCCTTTATCCACTGTGCCATGTGTCCTCAAGCGTTCAGTTCGACATTCCAACGGCCGAAACGTTGTGATAAATGTGGCGACGAGGATGAGGACAATAGTCTGAATAATGTAAATAATGTACATAATACCTCATCTCAGAAATACAGACGAACTCACACACCTATTTTACATAGATACATCCCTTCTTAAGGTGTGGGCTGTAATCGTGGGAACATTTTTTTATTTCTTTTATTATTATTATTAATAGTAGTAGTAGTAGTAGTAGTAGTAGTAGTAGTAGTAGTATTTATTTCTATTTATTTTGAATTATTGTTTGATGCAGTAATTTTGCTAATGTTTTACTTAAGACCACAGGTAAAGAAAACTTTATAAGATTTCATTAAAATAATTTTTTGCATGTGATCTGAAATTGATTCCAGCAACTTAGCATGTTCGTATGGCTTATTTGTTATCCTGTCTTTCCAATTTGACTATTTCTTTATTACCAATTGGTTATTAGTATTTACTTTTTGGTTAAGGTGGACCATCATTTAAGAATTATCATTTGGAGCAACCGCAACTGTTCCATATTTAAATATATCTTACTTATTATAAAACGCAGATTGTGTGTGTGTGTGTGTGTGTGCGTGTGTGTGTGTGTGTGTGTGTGTGTGTGTGTGTGTGTGTGTGTGTGTTTATATATTGGATCGGATTTCCTACATTTTTCAACCGATTTCAACAAAACTTCACAGGAATACGCAAAATTACCTTGCGGTGGTTCTGACAGCGACGAAAATTGGAAAAACACAATTGTTATTGCACGAAATCAATTTGAAAACACAAGAAAACACGATTCTGTCGCCAGAATGAAAGGGGGACAACTCATATCGAGTTATACTTATTATAAAACCCAGGTTGCTTGTGTGTGTGTGTGTGTGTGTGTGTGTGTGTGTGTGTGTGTGTGTGTGTGTGTGTGTGTGTTCGTTTATATATGGGATCGGATTTCCTACATTTTTCAACCGATTTCAACAAAACTTCACTTTTTTTGGCAGGTAGTGTTTCTTATTGTCTTGCACACTTTTTTCTTTATTTTTACATTCAGAATGCTTTCAAAATTCCATTTACAAGACAATTGTTTATAATAAAATTCTATTCAATCGATAGACTCATAGCGATTGAAAACAATGTTCTTGTTTCAGTTTGGGTTTGACCAATTTGTAAAAAAAAAACAAAAAAAAAACTATGTGTGTCCGTCAACCTTAAACAATAATCTTTGTCAATTTTATTTTTCAGTATTTATGATGGTCGAAACTTGATCTATCTCTTACTGTTACATCACCGGGCAACGCCGGTCGCTACTGCTAGTTATTTTATATATTACATTTTTAATATTCATTTAACATTTTTTTTATTTTTTAATATTTTTATTTCTATTATATTACTTACTTTATTATATTATTTTTATATGCATATATTTATATATATGTGTATATATATATTTATATATATATATACATATATATAGAGAGAGTGTAACCCGGATATAAGGGACCCTGATATAAGAGAAAACCGGATATAAGAGAGATTTTCTCTGGTCCCAAATTAGAGCCTGTGTTAATGTATATAAAATAGACCAAACCCGGATATAAGAGAAACCCGGATATAAGAGACTTCTTCTCCGGTCCCGACAACTCTCTTATATCCGGGTTACTCTGTACATATATATTTTATATTTATACTTTTATTATATTATTTTTTATATTATATGTTTTTATTATATTAGTTATATTTTTATTTTTATTATATTTTTTATAATATTTTTATTTTTAATATATTTTTTTATATTTATATATATATATATATATTTTTAAGATTATTTTTTGGTTAAAGAGACTATCATTTATCATTTTTTGGAACAGCCGCAACTGTTCCATATTTTTTCAACGCCAACTTTGTTCCGCACTTGAGCTCATGTGAAAAGCTCGTTGGCTGGTGGTTGAGATTAGAGTGATCAGAGAAACATTCATACGGATGGATTATGGAATATTTCAGAATTATTCGTTCCAGTGTACGTAATATGCCTAGTCGTATGTGTGAATGGCCGAGCTGATGGAACTATTGAATATACTTCGTCAGAACATGTGACAGTGTAGCTTGGGAAGTTTTGTATTCAAGGAAAAGGGTTGTAGGATTGAAGATAATCCATCACCCAAAAGTCTGTTCATCATGACAGGACATAATTCAAGGCTTACTTGGCGGTGATGAAACGTTTCTTCCTTGGTTCTCGAGGCATTCAATCAGAGAAAAGCAATTTGATTGACTCCGTCTTCCGTCCTGTATCGGATATAACAGCAAAATTGTTAAAATCATGTAGCATCATGGGATAGTTGCAAAATGATTAATATCTAAACAACCACTAAAATAAATGAGTTTTGTTTTTCAAGGTTTTAAGATAAGAGGTTTAGCTATCTAGACACCATTTTTCGTAAGAAACACCGAAAAAAAACTTTATTAGTAAAAAACTTTATTTAGTTAGTTATTCAGCTAAAAAGAGAGCAGGTTAAAATTGTTTTGTGTAAGACCCACTCTCTTCAACTTAGACCTAAAGAGGTCACTAAGAAAAGATCCAACTCAATCCATAAGACGTTTGGCATGTGAGAGAGGAGTTTCAGCTATGACAGTCCAATAGCAGTGGAAAAAAAACTTGAAAATGAAATCGTGCATGAAACCAGTGAGGCATATTTTTACTCCAGGACAGAAAGTTAGAAGAATCGAGAGGGCGAAGATGATCCCAAATAAGTTGGAAAAGGATCCTGGAATAATATATATATATATATATATATATATATATATATATATATATATATATATATATATATATTTTAAAGATATTTTGTAGGTACAAAATTTAATGATCGAAATAAAAGTATAAAATTTAATATTACAAGACATATTAAAAAAAAAATTAAAAAAAAACAACAACAAGGGGGAAGCAACCGGTCTCGCTCCTGCTCTTCAGGCTTCAACAGGAGATTCAAAAATTAATACAGAAAAATGTACAAAAGGAATTGAGGAATATATATATATATATATATATATATATATATATATATATATATATATATATATATATATAGGCAATTAGTCATTGATGCATGTTTCATTAAATGATACAGACAAGTTTTGTCTATTTATTTTAAGTAAGTTCCTTTCATATTGTCTGATAAGGTTAATAACATTATCATTGAAAGGCGAAAGGAAATCATCATATTGATACATGTTTAAATCCAATCTAAGCTTTTAGCTTACATAAGCCATTATCAAAGATGACAATTACATTTAAGTATATCAAACAATACACGGACGAAACAATAATGATAGTCTGTTTTTTTTACATGAAAAATTCCAAAGAAACGACAAACTCGTGTATACGAGACGCGGAAGCGAAAATTGCGTCGAAGCTCGTGACGTCGCACATGACCACTCTAATTCAATCCCGATCCTTAGCTATAATTAATTATTGAGGAACATGTTATTTTCGTTTATGATCGATTTCATTACGATACTTTTCTGAAGCCTCTTATTGCTCAAAGTACAGCCAAATAGTGTTATAAAAACCTCGGAGAATTCCATTAAGATATCTTTAATCATTTCTAAGATTCAACAGGTCAAACCTGAATACAACAAATGGATAATTTTGTTGTTACTCGATTTGAACAATTTTGCCATTACACCCGGTATATCCAGGTTTGCTGAGAATACATTTACAAGATTTCGTGCAAGGTTAGATAGATAGATAGATAGATAGATAGATAATGAAGACATTGAGATAGATAGATAGATAGATAGATAGATAGATAGATAGATAGATAGATAGATAGATAGATATGAACAGATTGAGATAGATAGATAGATAGATAGATAGATAGATAGATAGATAGGGGAAGCATCCTCTTGCAAAGCCTAACTCTTTCTTTTTTATGTGCCATGTCCTTTCAGAACGTCCACGATCATGGCTCTCCCCCTCTTCCTATCCTTTGTAGATCTCATCAAGTCCCTTGTCTCTGTCACCTCCCCTAGAACACGTTCTGTCATCCACTTGCTTAAGTCCGCCAGATATGTCACGCGTTGTTTTCCCTTCTCTCTCTTTCCCTCTGTTCGACCCGTGAGTATCAGATTCTCTAGGCCTTCCTTCCTCATTATTTGTCCCAGGAACTTCAGATGCCTCTTCCTGATGTTAAGTATAAGCCTCTTCCTTTTTTGAAACTTCTCTAAGACCTCATCGTTGCTCACACGCTCGGTCCATGATATCCTTAGCGTCCTATAGAAGCACATCTTTGTCGCCTCGAGTCTCTTCTTCATCTTTGAGGAAATCGTCAAGAAAAGGACCGTAAAGAAGGACAGAGGTCACGTAACAATTCAGCATTCTTTTCTTTGTTCTTTGTTTTGTTTTTCCTGTATTGCAGTTGTCTGCCCAGCTTTTAAAATGCGTCCTTGTCCATCCCAATACGTCTACAGATCTCAGTGTCGCACTTACCATCCTCTGTCAAAACGCTTCCAAGACCTCACCGTTGCTCACACTCTCGGTCCATGATATTCTTAGCATCCTTCTGTAGAAGCACATCTCCTTCTTCATCTTCGAGGAGACCATCCGACATTCGCTGCCGTAAAGATGAATAGTCACGTAACAGTTCATTATTCTTTTCTTTGTTACCAAAGATATCCTTCTGTCACGCAGAAGTCTGCCCAGCTTTTGGAATGCGTCCTTGGCCATCCCAATACGTCTACAGAATAGATAGATAGATAGATAGATAGATAGATAGAGAGAGAGAGAGAGAGAGAGAGAGAGAGGGGGTGAGGGAGAAATAGATGGATAGATATAGAACAGATAGATAGATACATACATCAGAACAGACTGAGATAGATAGATAGATAGATAGATAGAGAGAGAGAGAGAGGGAAGAAGGGGGAAAGATTGTTAGAGATAGATAGATAGATAGATAGATAGATAGATAGATAGATAGATAGATAGATTAGAAGAGACAGAGATAGATAGATAGATAGAGAGAGAGAGAGAGAGAGAGAGAGAGAGGGGGGTGAGGGAGAAATAGATGGATAGATATAGAACAGATAGATACATACATACATCAGAACAGACTGAGATAGATAGAGAGAGAGAGAGAGAAGAGGGGGAGATAGATAGATAGATAGATAGATAGATAGGTAAGAGGGGGAGAGATTGTTAGATAGATAGATAGATTAGAAGAGACATAGATAGATAGATAGATAGATAGATAGATTAGAAGAGACATAGATAGATAGATAGATAGATAGATAGATAGATAGATAGATAGATAGCGATAATTTAATAGCATGTCTTTCGGAGTTACTTTCCTCTATTACATCTGTAAATATAACTGATCAACATTAACTATTTATTATTTTCATTTCGTTATAAAGAGAACATGCCTTTTTGTCGATTTCACGTTAGTGTCCCAGTTTTTGCCGATAATTTGTTTCACTCAACTTGTCTTTATTGTTCATAGTATTTCTGTTCGTTCAACCGTTAACATCGGATTTTTTTTTAAATGTTTGTTTGCTGTTTACATTTCCTCTGTTTATGTGTTCAGTTGCACTGGATTTTATCGATAAAATGCTATGCATAAAATCGTCATCTCGACTTTTTTGAGCGACCTTTTCTCCGGGATAATAGAATTCTTTATAGGAATGTTATTTGAAGCATCTTCAAGAAAAAAATTCTTCAAAGTCAAAGAACAAGAACGACGTTTTATCGTCTTCTATAGTTTCTTTTATTACTATCATTGTAGCCGTCAAAAATGCCAAGGTTTTAACGCATAGATCGACACCTGGATCCGATTATCTCTGCCTCGCACTTCGGATCAAATCACCCCTCCCGGTACACGCCTAGAAATCAAAGTACCACTCAAAGGTACTTCACCCCGGATCAAATCATGCTTATATCCTCTCTACATAAGATCCGCGTAATATCCCAGGGTTTTGTCTTATTTAATAGTTTAGAGGTTAGTTTTACAAGGACCTGTTGTTTGACGCACCACTATGGATAAATGTGTCGCTCAAAGATAATCCACCTCAGATTAAATAACGTTTATATCCACCTTATTTCGGATCAGCTTAATATCTTCGGGATTTGTCTTACATAACAATTTTTACCTTAGTTTTAAAAAATATCACCCAGCCATGACTCAAAGGACCGCTCAAAGTCACTTCACATCGAATCTAATGGCCTTTTTCATCCTCTCGACATAGGATCAGCGTAATATCCCTGCTTTCTGTCATTTTACTGTCGCTCAAAGGCACTACACCTAGAATCAAATCACGCTTATATTCTCTCTATCGTCATAATGGGTTTTGTGTTATTTAATTATATTTGAATTAGTTTTACAAAGACCCGCCCTTTGGTGCTCAGCATGGATCAAAGTACCGCTCAAAGGTACTCTACCTCAGGTCAAATCACGTTTATATCTTCTTTGCCTAGAAATAGCATAATATCCATAGGCTTTGTCTCATTCAATAATTTCTGTTAGTTTTACAAAAATCCATTTTTTTATCACCCTGCCATGGATCAAAGTGCGGCTCAAAGGCATTCAATGTCGAATGAAATGACTTTTTTATCTTCTCCACCTAGGATCAGCGTAATACCCCTAGGCTTTGTCGTATTTAATATCTACGTTAGTTTCATAAAGACTCTTTGTCGCCCTGCCATGGATCAAAGTGCCGCTCAATTGTACTCCACCTCAGATCAAATGACGCTTATATCCTCATTACCTAGGACTATCGTAATATTACTGAGCTTTGTCTTATTTACCATATTTTCCGGCTTACAATACACTGCGGATTGGAAGACGCACCCTATTATTGGAAAGAAATTTCTAAGAAAAAAAGTCATTCTTATGCAAAAACACATTCACCATGCGTCCCTCACAGACTGGCGCCACGTATTGTTTATATTAATCACGCGTTTGATTTTGTTTGTTTGTTAATGACATACTAGTCAAGAGCAGAAAGTCTCCCGCCGCTGCTAGTAAACAGAGCATGTTTAAGCTTGTGGCTCGGCTCCAGGAAGGTTTATAGTCTTGGAAATACTTGTAACAGCTAAGTGCTTAGGTTACATCATATAAAAGGCTGAATTAGATAGATAGCTAACATTATAACAAACTCAACATACAAACCCACGTCCCTATCAGTCAAGCTAATTAGGTGACTGTCCAAGCTTACTCGAGCCTGGGTGTTGCCTTACATCCGTCTTGAAAGACGCACACATATATTTCAGGGTATTACGCAATCCCACGGTGACATGTTGATTAAGCATCTCTGCATTATTAATGTCTGCTGCATAAACCAATTCTTTTAGGTGACCCCTGTTACAGTTTTTTTGGGTATATGCCCTATATAACTAGTGAGCGAGTCAGAATGACTTGTTTCCCTTTATAGTCGACCAATAGAAGGTTGACCAATCAGAAGCCACACAACACAGTATTCGTCGTGTATAAAGGCGGCCATATTTGTTTCTCCTATCGGAAGGACCAGAGGCAACCTGTCCGGCGAACATGACAGACGGGAAGAACTACGCTCTGCTACTCTGCTGTGATATCCACTGCGAACCTGAACTACGCTTTCCTACTGTCTCCGAAATATTCACTGCCAACCTCTGGATTCTATACTCGAGGACGACCGTCATGAAAATGTCTAACAACCCCCCTCTACAGATAAAAGTCCAAGGGAAATGTGAGGCTATTGAATCGGAAATATGGTATATATAGGCTATATCAAAAATACTTTTACAAACTTTGGGAATGGGTTCCTGAAAACAAAAAAAACGAAATTCCTTGTAAACATATGTCCGCAAATCCATAGTTTTTGAGCAATTAAGTTTAAAGTTTTCCTTAGACGCTGTTAAATGTACAATCCAAAAATACTTCTTAAAATCTTTGGGAGCGGGTTTCTGACAACAAATGTCTAAAAGACCATCTTTGTAAGTTAACACAGCACCTCATAACAAATTTTCAAAATGTCCTCTGCTTGCTTCTACAAACACATGTACCCATCAGATCATTGACGGGCGGAGCCTTTTAAATATTCCCACAGTGTCGAATGGTTTCGCAGGCCCCCCAATGACACGTTGATTAAGCGTCTCTTGGAAGACGCACACGTATTTTTCAGGGTAGTTTTAGTGGTGGGGAGTGCGTCTTGTAAGCCGGAAAATACGGTAACCATTTTCCCGTTAGTTTTACAAATACTCACTGTTTGGTTTCTCTGCCATGGATCAAAGTGCCGCTCAAAGCCATCCGACCTCGGATCAAAGTTCCACTTAATGATGCTTCGCCTCGAAAATAAACTGCAGCTCAGTTTCAAAACAAATACCGCTCAGTGATGCACTACTTCGGATCAAATGCCGTTAACTAATTCCATGCCTAGGTTCTGTGTAATATTTCTGGTATTGGCTTAATTAAACCCATTAACTGCCAAATTCTTTTAATGCGCATTTTTGGCATAGACAGGTGTCTTAGGCGTTTATTTATTCCTTATGTTTAATTTCAGTAGTTACCATTGCCGTTTTTTTTTTATAGAAACTAGGACATCAAATATATATGTGTATAAAACATCAAAAAATAATATTGATTAGAAATAATAAAAAAATACTTTTCAAAATAGTCATTATTTTCCTACTCTTGAAATGTAAAATTACGACAAAAAGTGTCTTCTTACGGCTAATAATAAAAACTTTAAAGGCTAAGTGTTGTAAAATATACCTCTGCAGATGCAATGTAAGTGATTCAATGTAAATACAAGGAATGACATGTAGAGAGTTTAATTTTAACACATCTCCAAATGGGGCTCATGGCAGGTAATGGGTTAATAATTCTATGTTAGCTTTTTACGTTGTCTTAATAAATATATCACTTACCTGCTTACTTCCAAGTCACTCGTTCGAATCCGGACAGGTGTATCTGTGAGTTTTATTTATATCGTGATGGTACTTACAAACAAAAGAGGCTTAAAGAAAAGAAATCTCGCCTCATAGGATTAGTCAAGCACAAACTGACGTTCCACGCCAGCTTCAACCGACTGTTTAAAAAGGAGATCAAATGACAGCAAGTCTCCTTAGTATTTCAACTTTATTTCTGTAGTAAATTAGCTGCCTACATTGGTTTTTCGGACTGGATTCGACAAGGGATTTTTAGGTCGCGTGTCAAATTCGAAACATTTCCAAATGAGATAGATTGCTTCAGATAACGACATTTTCTGGTTTTCTAAGAAAGCCCTATCGTTTATATTTTTTATTTTAACCCCTGTCTTACTCAAACAGATGAGATTTATTACAAGAATTTTGAATTGGTAATTATTATTCATTTTTAAATAGTATTATTTTCATTTTAAATAATTAGTCGTACATTGGATTTCTTAGATGAAGCCTTGTCAATTATTATTCATTTTGCACTAGTATTTCTTTCATCTTATTTCTCTTCCTTTTCAACTAAGTAGTAATAGTCATAAGTTGTCTGAATTCCTTAGATGAAGCCTTGTAAAATATTATTCATTTTTATCATGTAGTTTTTTTTTTCTTATTCGTCTCTATTTTACGCTTTTTAGTAAGAAATAGTCTTTAATCACTAACAGGCTTCCATATTTTATCCTTCTGACGTGGGCTGAATGCTAAGTTTTAATTTAATTTTAATTTTTTTTAATTTTATTAACTTAAAATGCATCACCTATATATATATAGATAGATAGATAGATAGATAGATAGATAGTCGAGCAAAAACATCACGCATATGACCTGACGATTGCGTTTAGCATGAAATAGACTAACGCCACTGGGTCTTGATTTCAATGTCCACTTTTATATTTACAAACACTCTATCCCTGTTGTTGTATACATAACCCCTAAATATAGTATACCTTAAAATTATTTAATTATAAATATATATTTATATATATATATATATATATATATATATATATATATATATATATATATATATATGTGTGGTGTGCGTGGGTATTTGTTTCTGTGTGTCTAGATAGGCGTGTGAATAAAGACAAAGGAAAATTTTCCTTTACCATTGTCTTTTTTAAACAAAAATTATTTATATCTGAATATTTACATAATAATTATATATATATATATATATATATATATATATATATATATATATATATATATATAATAATAATAATAATAATAATAAGGCTTAAACACTAGTACTTCATTGTGATAATTTATTACACAGGAATCGTAAATACGATCCATTTCATTAGACCTACAAATTCAAAAAGAAAGAAAAAATAACTCCGGGAATAAAAAAATAAAATTTAGTGTGAATGTATGCATGAGAGTGTGGGACGAATGCGAGAGTAAATGAAAGCTCTAGGGAGGGGTAACAGACGAGAGAAGAAGAGGAAGGTCTAAAGGTGAAGGTGGAAAGAGGGGAGTCAGATACAAATAAAGACGAATATTCTAGGATGTCTAATAAATTTCTGAATCACTGACCTATAATAAATTAAAGAGTATGCATTTTGTGGTGACACACACACATTGCAGAAAAAATTTTAAACTAAAAAAATTCATATATATATATATATATATATATATATATATATATATATATATATATATATATATATATATACCTGTGTAGCGACTTTTCCGACCTTAACGAAATACATATCTGCTTATGGTCTGCTAAGAGTTCTTTTTCATTGTAATAATAAGTATTATTGCTCTTTTTTGACATAGAGCTCTCCATGGATCTGTGTCTTTTTTGAAATATCCATACTGAGTACTAATATTATGATTCTTTATTTCTCTGCCTCTCTCTCTCTCTCTCTCTCTCTCTCTCTCTCTCTCTATATATATATATATATATATATATATATATATATATATATATATATATATGGTGGTACTTGCTTCTGAAAACCTCTGATAGCTCAACTTGTAATATAACAAATCGGTACCTGAGACAAAATGGGCAATAAAAAAAGAAAGAACAAAGAACATTAAACCAAGGCGAAAACAATCATCCAGTGTTTAAGCTCCAAGTCCAAAGAAAAAACGAGTAAAAAGACAACTACGTAAAGTGCTCAATACACTAAAGGGAGCCAGGCAAACCTACCTAGGTTTCACCTGACGATATATATATATATATATATATATATTTATATATATATATCTGTTCTGTTGTATGGATTTGAGTTACAAAATCGTACCCATACAACTGAATATGTTAGCTCTATTATTGATATTAAGCACTTTCCAATAAGTACTGCTCATACATAATATATATAGGAATTATATATATACATATATATATGTACACACACACACACACATATATACATATATATATATATATATATATATATATATATATATATATATATATATATATATAAACGGTGTTCCAATAAGTTGGACCGATTTTAAATGCGTATTAAGTTTAAGCGTCTAATGATTTTCTTTCTTTTCTTTCAGATTTCGGGGATATTTGAGCGATATTATTTTTCACACATAATTGCCATGACTTAAATAACATGATCCAATACTGCTGACTTTTGATCCGTCTTAAGGAAACACCCTTTATATATATATATATATATATATTTTACGGCCGTCAATTGAGTGTTGGTCTAACATTTTTTATTAGAGTATACAAGAAGGTAGAAATCAATGGAAGACTTGTTTATTTAAACATTTATTCGAGGAGGGACGTTAAGGAGGGACGTTAAATATATATATATATATATATATATATGTGTGTGTGTGTGTGTGTGTGTGTGTGTGTGTGTGTGTGTGTGTGTGAGTGAGTGGACACTGAGTACAACACCGAGTGATGACAACCTGTTTCATGCTTGAACGAAATCGTCTGGTCAAGTGTTTTTTGTAACAGCTCGATTATTGATATATATATATATATATATATATATATATATATATATATATATTGCCGCCTAGCCAATAATCGTTAGGATAATAAAATACACCGCAAATACGTGACCTTACTACGCGTAATGCCGCATTGAGCAACATATGTAAATAATCAAGCCACTACAGAATAAGCATGTCCGGGGGTACTTCGACTTGGTGTAATGGTTAGCAAGCTTGTATAGCTCGATTAGTTATAACGGAATAGTGAGTTCGATCCTCACCAGATGCCACATACGTTCGGCTTTGTACCACATCTACACTACGCTTATCAAATCAGGGCAATTTTGGTGTAATTTTTAGCAGGCATATCTCGCTAGTTCAATTACGACGGAATAGTGACTGTGATTCTTCGGTTCACGTATATAACAGACTGTCGCCACTCGGTGTAAACCTCAGTAACTAATTTTATATTTACACTCAATCTATCCCTCTCACTTTTACCCACAAATATTTAAAATACGTATTATATCATATATATATATATATATATATATACATACATGTGTGTGTGTGTGTGTGTGTGTGTGTGCCAGCAGTCAATATGCCACGTAACACCCTTGAGCGCTTAGCCCTGGAGCGGGTAGAATGGAAATCATCGTGTTTTAGTGGATTCAGCAGTTTTCATTCTGCTTCTCTGAAACATCTTCAAAACCGAGAGGAAGATCTAAAAGGCCAGCCAGTCTAACAGTGATCTCATCTCACAATCCTCACTCTTGCTCCATATGCGGCCTCCTTTGTAAATCACTAGTGGGACTTAAGATTATGGCACAAAGTTTCATATCTGAATCAATAAGCTTTCAGATCCTCATACGTCTAAACCGACGGGGAGAATCCATTATATATATATATATATATATATATATATATGCGTGTGGGTGGTGTGATTGAATTTTTTAACAGTTTATTAACCCTTTGTCGATGGTTTAAAACAGAATTATATGTTGGATTGTAAGAAAAATTCCTTTTATTGCGAGTGAATTTTGCAGTAACAATCTTTTGAAAATAACAGTGATTTCTTCAGAAACATTTTCTTCCAATTAACCCATAGATGAGGGGTTTACATGGATGTTTGTGTGTGTGCGTTTGTTTCTGTGAACAAATCTCTATGAAATAAGTAGCTGAAAGGTATATCTACATGTATTTATTCAACTGATCAGGTGATCAGCCGGTCTCCAGATAGTACTTACCTTGTTTGGCACAAGGCCACAAACACTGGGAATTGTACTCTAGATTCAGTCACAGTGATCAACAATATCAGCTTGTTCACCATTGCACCATGTGGAGGCGCTTTTACTTCGTTGGAAAAATATATTAGAAATCATGGACCTTCTATCTCGCCATAAAACCAAATGTCAAAAGGAAGTATTTCCATGACACCGCTATTATTTTAACTACCTGGTCAAGTTTTATCCCGTCCTGGGTAAGACGATAAACTACATCCGCGTCCTAGGTAAGACGATAAACTACATCCTATAGCAAGGCCTCTGATCAGGAGGTTTTGAGGAGCGTGGAACCACCTCTTATTTGCTGGTGTTCACAGGTCCACCCTGACCCGGGGTTGTAGCACCTGTTAGGGTCCCAACTATGGGCAAATACTTAACCCCCCCACAAAAGGGGGTCAAATCCCTATGAAAGTATAAACATAGGTTTTAATAACCTCAATACGTTCTTTGAAAAATTATGACAGATTATGTAGATTATAATTTTATTACCAGCAGTACATTTTTGAAAAAGAAAATTATTACCGGCAATACATTTTTGGAAAGAAAATATTACCAGCAATAAAAATCTTGTCGGCATTAAATAACCTATTGAGGTTGGTATGCCGTAAAAGAAAACAAAACAAACCAAACAATGTAAAAAGTAAAAAGCGATTATTAGAATTGGAATAAAACGTAAATATATAAAAGTGAATTTATACCTTTTCTTTATTCTTGTGAATTGACAACAAAAATAATAAACACTATTTACTTATTAGATAATTTATTTACACTGTTTATTAGCAACCATTGTTTATTTACAATAACCATTCCTATAAACAGTAGTATGTTAGAATGGTTGGTAAAACATTGGCTCATTGGCAACAGATTCAGACTTAATAAAATGGTAAATAGAAAGTCATCCGTTGTAGTTGGTTTACTTAATTTAATGATTTAGTAAATAATAACAAATTTATTAATAAAAAATTGTCTTTATTTCTTTATAAGCCACCATTGAACGCTAAGTTTTATTGGGGCTACAAAAATTTGTTTGGTAACATCTCATTCTTCGTAACCAAGTTGAGAATTTGTAACTTGACAGTGACGTCGTCTTTGTACCGTTGAGTTTTGTATCTTTGTATCAATTTGTACCTTTTTTTTTTGCAAACTTTTTCGCCGTTAAAGATGTGAAAAGCGGTCGAAGGCGTTCTCACATAAACAAGGTTTCAATTCCTTTTGCGGTTTCTATGGAGAAAAAGATTTAAGATTTTATACATACATACATACATACATATACATACATACATACATACATACATACATATATATATATATATATATATATATAGATAGATAGATAGATAGATAGATAGATAGATAGATAGATAGATATGGGTAAACCTAAGGTGGATAAAATTCTGTGGAGAAAAAGATTTAAGCTTTTATGTGCATCTGCCTTTATACATACATACATACACACATACATATATATATATATATATATATATATATATATATATATATAGATATATATATAGAGAGAGAGAGATAAAGATATTTAGTTTATGAAAAACTAGGTAATCCGTATGAGTAAACATAAGGAGGATAAAATCCAGAGAGCTCAATCTAAATTCAGAGCCAATAATAGATATATATATATATATATATATATATATATATATATATATATATATATATATATATATATATAATACGAACGGACACTGTCAAACAGAAGGTTCCATGTAATAAATATTTCAAAAAAGTTTTAAATAAAGGACTGCGGATCATGAGATAGATACAAACAAAAATGATAAATTGAATTTGACGGGCCGTCGAAAACATATGATAAATTTGTTTATAGATAGATAGTCAAAAATGTAGATAGAATTTAGATTTTCATTTTTGTTTGAGGTAAAATCTGATGATCCGCAGTTCTTTATGCACAATTTGTGGTGAAATAATTTAATCCATGGTACCATGGCGCTAAAAGTTTAATGCCTGTTTTATTTAATATATATATATATATATATATATATATATATATATATATATATATATATCATATCAAGTAGATGTCATATTTATACAATATTAAATATCAAAACTGGTTCATACATGGATCTCAATGTTTTTAAAATAAACATACGAATATATTTCATCCAATCAGAATTAGAATACCATTATGTAAATGATCATTTTCGCCTTTTAAAATTCAATTTACAGGATTTTTCAAACAGACAATGAATGATAAATATTTGACATAAAAAACAGACAAAGGGAAAGAAACGAAGAAAAAGAGGAGAAAAAAGATGAAGAAGAATAAAAAGGAAGTAAAGGTGGAAAAAAAACAGGAAGTGGTGTAAGTCTTGATATGAGTGGTGGTCAGAGGGGAAATGAAGAGAAAAAGAGAAGGGAAGGAGAGAAAGAGATGATATATTCAATACACGCAGTAGAAACAGACAATCGATCAGTCAAATGAACCTTCAGAAATTAATGAAAAAAACAAATATTATATGAAATAAGAGATAAACACAAAATATGAAAGAGAGATAATTCAGAATTAAAGACTATTAAATTAACAAATATGCCGGAAAATAATATTAAAAGAAATATTAAGAAATTAATATAAAGTAAGTGGCGTGGCGATTTTCTTACCAAAATAATGTTTTAATGTAGTTTAGTATATATATATATATATATATATATATATATATATATATATATATATATATATATATATTTAAAAATAAGTACATTTGTCCTTCACCTTTTTTTGATGTATCGTCAAAACCTGCTTATTCGATGGTGATACTGCATGTCAATTTTAATGATGCCTAGCTTACGCTCTTAAATAGGGACAACCGGATGTCAGCGGACTTCATAGAAATTAAATATATATCACCAAATATTTTTAAAATTTCATATGTATTATCCCAGGAAAGAAAATCACACACACACATGCACAGTTACATATATATATGTATGTGTGTGTGAGAGAGAGACTTGTCATTCGTGTGTAACGAACCTCCTGACGAGTAGAATAAAGGATTACTAAAAATTGTTCGTCAAGGAAACTCTGATTTTGGTTTTTAATATATATATATATATATGGCATTCTTATTTGTATTAACATCTTAAATTTGTATTCATCCTCTATTAATTGGTCAGTTATTGGTCGAACTTCAATTAAACTTGGAAACGGTGTTAATTACACAAATAAAGGGAATAAAAATATTATATGCCCTTTTTTAAATTTAAAAAATAGGAAATCATGCTACCTTTGTTTCAAAGCGAAAAATTAAAAAAATAAAAATGGACTGTATCGCCTGAGGGGGCTAAATTAACATCCTACAATATCAAATGTATATAATACAAAAATATATATATATATATATATATATATATATATATATATATATATATATATATACAGTGACACGCATAAGTATTGGATACATGTTATTTTCTGTTATAACTCTAGTTTATGTTCGCCATTTTGCCTGATATTTGGTAAGTAATATCTCGTAAAGTTGTTTTAGTTGTATGTGGAAGGAAAATTTAAAACTCATGGTTGAATCCATTTTTTTTTATCAAAGTTCAAAATTACCCTATGCAAAAGTATTGGATACATCAATTTAATATTTTGTTGCGTAGCCGCTGTTTTGTTTCACTGCTTCCAGTCGCTTTCTATGGTTGGCCACAAGTTTTCCACACTGATCCACCGTTATTTTACCCCATTCTTTCTTGCATAATTCCTCTAATTGCTTGATATTTTGTGGATTCCGCTTATGAACTTTAACCTTCAAAGTATTACACAAATTCTCAATTGGATTCAAGTCAGGAGACTGACTTGGCCAATTGAGAGTACAAATACCATTATTTTCAAACCATTCCTTTGTAAGTTTTGCGGTATGTTTGGGATCATTGTCGTGTTGAAGCACGAAATTACGACCATGTCCTAAAGTATTTGCAGATTTTTGAAGGTTCTTCGCTAGAATTTCCCTGTACATGCTACCATTCATTCTACCATGGATAACTTGTAACTCACCAGTGTCCTTGGATGAAAAGCATCCCCCATATCTTAATGGAAGCACCCCCAAACTTAACTGTGGGGATGGTATTGTGTTTGTTGAAGGCAGTGCCATTTTTTCGCTAAACATTTGTCAAACACTGTTCCTTCCGAATAGTTCAACTTTGGTTTCATCCGACCAGATTACCTTTTCCCAAAACTGCATACCTTTCTTTTCATAAGTTTCGACAAATTTTAATCGGTCTTTGACATGTTTGGTTTTCAGTAAAGGAACTTTTCTTTGATCTTGAATGAAAGCCTGTGCGATATGGAGCTCTGCTAATGGTATCCTTACTTACATTAATTCCAGCACCCTCAAGATCAGTTTTAATTCCAGAACGAGTAATGAAGTTTTTTTTGGCACATTTCTGCTGATCCACATTGAAGTACTCTCATTTATTTTTCTCGGTCTTCCATTTCTTGGAAGGTTTCCTGTACCGTCGCCATACTTCTTATACTTTCTGATGATATTTCCTACTGTACTTAGTGCTAAATTCATTTCTTTGCTAATTTTTCGGTAACCTTGTCCTCCTTTGTGACGTTCAATGATTCTATCTCGCATATCTCTAGATAATTCTTTAGTTTTTGCCATTTTTAATCCATGAATTGCAGAATGCACATCAAAGAGTCAGATGATTAGTAGCACTATCTTGTAAACAATTGTGTGCTTCTCTGATTGGTCAAAGATAACATTCCAATACTATCGAAAATTTGAAGTCTTTTAAAATACAAAGTTTCGATTGGAAATTTGAAAAAAGTGTCATGTATTCAATACTTTTGCAAAGGGTAATTTTGAGCTTTGATAAAAAAAAATGGATTCAACCATGAGTTTTTAATTTTTCCTTCCACATACAACTAAAACAACTTTACGAGATATTACTTACCAAATATCAGGCAAAATGGCGGATATAAACTAGAGTTATAACAGAAAATAACATGTATCCAAAACTTATGCGTGTCACTATATATATATATATATATATATATATATATATATATATATACACTGGATTCTCTCATCATGAACGTATGGGGTTACACCAACTCCGTTCCAAGAACCGAACACCCAGACTATAGCAACTTATGAGTGAGAGAGATAAACAA
>CAHIKZ030005550.1:1047500-1102500 GCA_903632075.3 Acanthosepion pharaonis
CAACATTTCTGCCTAGAAAAACATGATTTTAAAAGTCATGCAAAATTCACTACAATTGAAAAAAATAGAAATAAATAGAAAAGATAACCTTAGAAAAATACTTGAGACACATTAACACAAACGTATTTTGTGCTTCAGACCGGCTTAACCACAATTAAACAATTTAATAACATAGATAGAATTAATATATAACCCCATAAATCAAGTAATACCTACATTTTTCACCCACACGACAGACATGCATGGAGAGATGTTGAGGTCTCACACTTATACACACACTCACACAAATATATACACATACGCACATCACACACACTCCCAAAGTACTACAAGATAACACACACTTAACACACACATCCCCTTCCCAGCAACCAATAAATATGTCAAAATGAGCGAGGAAATTCTTAAAGTCAGGTATCTCCCATCCTCTATCTTAAAAACGACTTGAAAGAGGCCGTTTGACCAACACAAGGACTGACAAAAATTAAGGATAAAAAACAAATGAAAAATACAGATGAAATTCAATTTCTTCAGAAACAGTCATTCACTCCTGTAGTTCACTGCTACTAATAAGCAGGGATTTTTTTTCTCCTGATGATGGCCATGCTGGCCGAAACTAGCCAAGGAACCTAATTAAAATAATAAAACAAAAGATATAAATATACAACCCAGTGTGTCTGAAATTTTTTATTTTTTATTAATTTTTAATGTTTTTAATGTTTTTAAGTTTAACTCTTATACCAATTGTGACTCATATGATTGACTATTAGACAAAGTTGGGAAAATACCACATGATTTTTTTTTCAATTAATCCAAACACATAACAATGATATTTACGAGAGGAAATGAAATCTAATAGACATAAAATATATATTGTTTTAACAATGCATAGCTTTACAAAAAACACACAAATATGCCAAATATATTTTAAATGATTTCACCCTAAGTAAGACGATAAATCCATGAAGATGCAAGAGGAAATTGAGTAAACTTTACTGAGAAAAAATGACAATAAAAGGACAGATATTAAGAAGAGAGGCGCTAAAGTTTGCTTTAAAGATGGCTAAAGTGACTCGTGGCGCCTTCCCAGGCTAACATTCCCAGTCGACATGAATTAAAAAGACTATATTGAATCCTTTGCTAGGTCAGCTGCTAAGAAAGTTAATTCACTGTGTCGTGCGAAACAATTTTTCTCACTATCTTACATATCTATAAGTTTAGTATTCGCCTATGCTTAGAATATTGCTGCCAGATATGGCTTGATACTTCTGCTATATAGTTAGAGATTCTTGATAAAATAAGTAGAAGAAGCTAGCGCGCGCGCGAGAGAGAGAGAGAGAGAGAGAGAGAGAGAGAGAGAATTCTGGTCGGAGTATAAAAATAAAGAATATAATGAAAGTACTTTTATATAAACCAATGTTGTAGCACCAAAAGAAAACAAAAGCAAAACAAAACTAATAACGCAAAAGGTTAACATGCAAAAGGGATACAGTCAAGTGATTATAACGTTCTTACTTCAAGACAAAAGAGAACAAAAATATGGCGGATGAGACCGAGACGAGTTCCATTTTTATTGCTTAGAAAGAAATCCCAGCATGCATTAGTACAATTTGTCAATAAATATGGAAAGGTGAAGAGGGGTGATTCGTTGCGAATTCTCCGGCTCATGTTCTCAGCTGATATGAAGTTGAAAGACTATATTAAATCCATTGCTAAGTCAGGTTTTTCTTAACCATCACAGTTAGGATGGGGGTAGTGCTGCACTAGCCATTAGAGAGGACAGACTGTATTGCAAGGTATTTCTGACGCCGCCAGTTAGAGTTGCCAGCCCCGCGTCATGATGTAGCGATTGTTTTCGGGATGGTAAGAGAGATGGTTTCGGGGTGGTATTCTCCTTCATGACATGGTTCAGCCACGTGTGGCCAGGACAAAATTCTAGATGTTCGCTGACGGATTCGGGATACGAGATATTGCTACATCTACTATGTTTCCCCGATATTCCGACTACCAGTTCTCCAAGCCTCTTGACAATTTTTAAGCCAAAAGAAATTCAGTTGCAAAGATGCATCAACTGCATTTAGAAGTCTCGTTTACGTCCAAATTTTCAGGGCTTTGTCGGAAAGGGGTAACTAACTTGTCTCCCTTAATCTGAGACAATCCTCTCTTCCTTCCACCTGTATGTTTGATACTAGCCTCCAGGAAAGTGATTCGTTCCGTTTTTTCGGCCTAATTTTCTCAGCTGACATGAAGTGGGAAGACTATATTGAATCCTTTGCGAGGTCAGCTGCTAAGAAGGTCGGTTCACTGCGTCGTGCGAAACAATATTTTATCTCCAGAATCTATCATACGTATCTATAAGATTACCATTCATCCATGCTTAGACTATTGCTGCCTCATATGGTCCGGTGCTCCCGCTATATATTTAGAGATTCTTGATAAAATTCAAAGAGGAATCTGCAATGTTTCTCTCCAGAATCGATCTTACATATTTATAAGTCTACCATTCATCCATGCTTTGAATATTGCTGCCACATATGGTCCCGTACTCCTGCTATATATTTAGAGATTCTTGATAAAATCCAAAGAGGAATCAACAATGTTTCTCTCCAGAATCTATCTTACATATTTATAAGTCTACCATTCGTCCATATTTTGAATATTGCTGCCACATATGGCCCGTGCCCCTGGTATTTTCACTGAGCAACTTGCAAAAATCTAAAGAAGAATCAGTAATTTTATTGGCCCTGATCTGGCTGCTCGTCTTCAGTCATATTCCCAACATCGTAAGGTTTCCTTTTTGTGTCTTTTCTATGAATACTTTCATTGTAATTGTTCAGAAGAGCTTTTCTCTATGGTATCCTAGAGTTTATGAATTTAAGTGCAGTACTAGACTGGTGTCGAGATCTCATCAATTTACCGGTGAGCTGGCAAGATGTAACGGTAAGTACAATGCTAACAGTTTCTTTTCACGCACTTCTCGCTTGTGGAACTTTCCAGCCAACTTTAATCTGCAAAAATTTAAATGCAATGTCAATCGCTATATAGTGTACTTCTGATTACACGTTCCTCTTCCCGCTCATTAATAATGTTTCTGTTCCTAATTCTTCGACGCCATGTAAGCCGTCTTAGTGGCTTTACTGCCTTACATGGGATGATACTGATAAAAAAAAATTAAACTGAATCCGATCATAGCCATTTGACGTCACTTCCTTTAAAAAGAAATCCAGTCCCGATGCGAAGCGGGTATTTCTTCAAATTTTTTATTCATGAATTTGTTTCCGTCATTTTGCGACAATAGACAATTTCAATCTTCGACGAAAACCAAAACGATGCTTGTAAATCTTCAATTACTGACTGAATAAAACACTCATCACCTACAGAATATTTCACCAGAATTTTTGGAATAAAGTCGCGCTTATGGAAACCGAAGCGTTTTTTGTGAAACAACCAGTTGACGTATAATGAAAAGACATGGCGGAACAATTAGTAAAATACATTGAATGAAAATAATTGGAAATCACCCCAATGTTTTATTTTTCGTTTTTACAGTAAGGTTCACCCTGTACAAGGCCCGGAGGTTACTCGTGGTAGAGGATTACGTTAAAGGGTAGTTTATATGGATAAGAGGGGAAGCTAACGTTTAACTCTACACTTGAACAGGTTAAGATTGCAGTGATCAGGGAAGCATCCTCTTGGGAGTTGGTTCAACGGAACAGAGGTTCATCGGAAGAAGTCGTTTGAGTGGAATTTACTTCTTAATATAGCAATACGAAAAGAAAATATAACGCTTGTGAAACTCCCTTCCGACTCCATGCTATCCGACCATCTTTAATCTGCAAAAATTTAAATGCAATGTCAATCGCTAGCTACTGTTCCCATACTCTTTTCTTCTCCCGCTCATTATTAATGTTTCTGTTCGTAATCCTTCCACACCCAGTAACCCCTTGTGGCTTTACTGCCTTACATGGGATGATACTGATAAAAAAATGTCCGATCATGATATTTGACGTCACTTCCTTTAAAAAGAAATATTTCACCAGAATTTTTGGAATAAAGTCGCGCTTATGGAAACCGAAGCGTTTTTGTAAAACAACCAGTTGACGTATAATGAAAAGACATGGCGGAACAATTAGTAAAATACATTGAATGAAAATAATTGGAAATTCATTAATCCCAATGTTTTATTTTTTGTTTTTTCTTTTTACAGTAAGGTAAAAGGTACAAGACCTGAAGGTCACTCGTCGTAGAGGGATACGTTAAGGGGTAGTTCATATGGATAAGAGGGGAAGATAAAGTTTCAGTCTAGACTTGAACAGGTTAAGATTGTAGTGAACAGGGAAGCATCCTCTTGGGAGTCGGTTCCACAAAGCAGTGGTTCACAGGAAGAAGTTGTTTGAGTGGAACTTACTTCTTCTTATATGAATACGAAAAGAAAATGTAACGCTTGTGGGACTCCCTTCCGACTCCATGCTTTCCGACCATCTTTAATCTGCAAAAATTTAAATGCAATGTCAATCATTACCTACTGTCCTCCTGATTACTTTCATCTCTTTCCGCTCATTATTAATGTTTCTGTTCCTAATTCTTCCACACCCTGTAACCCGTTGCGTCTTAGTGGCTTTACTGCCTTACTTGTGGAACTCCCTTCCAGCTCCATGCTTTCCAGTTAACTTTAATCGGCAAAATTTTCAATGCAATGTCAATCGCTATCCACTGTCCTCCTGATAACTCTATTCTCTTCCCGCTCGTTATTAATGTTTCTCTTCTCAATTATTCTACACCCTGTAACCTGTTGAGTCTTAGTGGATTTATCACCTTGCATAGGTAGCCTTTTTTGAAAACCGCACTCTGGAAGTATTTAGTGATCCATTGTAGATTAACGGACAGACCTCGTGCTATGCGCAGTTAGTCGCCATCACTGTTGGTATGACGAAGCAATTTCGAAATTCGCTGTAACGAGAAGACGGCGTCCTGTGTCGATCAATCTTGCACTCGCCCACAAAAGGGATTCCCTGTCATGTGATTGATTTGACAATTTCTTTGGTGTATTTGGCTTGTTCCACGAGGCTTTTGTCAATGGAAGAATCTAGTTGAGTGTTTAATAGACACACGTACGCGCCAATTTTGAACAACCTGTTTTACTTATTTAACGCTCTTTATTCGATTACGAGAATGAAAATGAAAAAAAAAATGCGAGTTGAAGCAAGTGCGTGTAATTGGGGAGGTGGGTTGGTAGGTAGCTGTCTGCTGGTTGGTAGGAAGTCGCATGTCAATGTACCTGTGAGCGCCAACTGCACAGAGAAGAACGTGCTGTAACAGAATAGCTGTTGAATACTTTACGGTCAGGCAAGATACAGTGGGTTTCGTCGACAAAAATACGTAGAAATTGCCTCGTGTCATGAATACCTTACAATTTCAATATTTTTTTCTGAAATAAATTAGGATATATTATCAAAATAATGGTCAAACGTAAATAATATATATATATATATATATATATATATATATATTAGTTTCACTTTAACACCTCATTACGGGTTAATTTTATAAAACTTCTTCATTTTAAGGTTAATACCCTCAACCGTCCCCTTATCACCGACTCGGACATTTCGGCTGAAACAATAAAATGTATAAGTTCTGTATCAATTTTTCGACTGCTGTCGAAATTAAATTTTTAAATACGATTTGAACAGAGTCTATACACAGGGGTTGAATAAGACTGACATAATTGTTGTCGTTGGTTGAAATAGAATTATATGAGTTAATTTTGGATTTTGTTGTGTAATTTTTATGCTGTGTTATAATAAATACATTGAGCACTTTTTGTGGATCAGTTTTAATATATGATATTACTAGGATCTACTTGGATTATATACCAACGGACCTGTAATATTTATATATATATATATATATATATATATATATATATATATATATATATATATATATATATATATATAGTTAAATTCCCAGATGAATTCTGTGGACAAGACAGATTGGTATCAAATGAAAACTGGAAAACAAATCATACATTTGCCGACGCGTTTCGTCCTCCGACTTTTCAGGTAAAAAATGAAATGAAAATTTTTGTTGTTATCGTTACATTAAAATTCAAAATTATTGTCGCAAAATGACGGAAACAAGTGTCTATCTTTTTAAATTTGGATTTTTCATGTAACTATAACAACAAAAACATTTCGATTTCATTTTTGCCTTGAAAAAGTCGGAAGACGAAACGCGTCGGCAAAATGTATGATTTGTTTTTCCAGTTGTCATTTGATACCATATATATATATATATGATAATGGGCTCTCCCGTCGCTTAAGACGTATGAGGATCTGACAACTTATTGATTCAGTTATGAAAGTTTGTGCGATAATCTTAAGTGGCATTTAAGACCCGCTAGTGATTTACAAACGAGGCCACATATAGAGCAAGTGTGAGGATTGTGAGATGAGATCACTGATAGATTGGCTGACCTTTTAGATCTTGCTCTCGCTTCATGAAGATGATTCACACAAGCAGAATGAAAATTGCTGAGTCCACTAAAACATGTCGATCTCCATTCTACCGTCCAAGGCTAAGCGCTCAAAAGGGTGTTATGTGGTATATTGACTGCTGATATATATATATATATATATATATATATATATATATATATATATATATATATATATATATGGATAAAATAGATAATCGTGAAATAATAATTAGTTCTTGCCGACGTATTTTGTCATTTGACATTATGAAGGCACGGGATGATAAAAAAAACGAGATGTTATGTATTTTGAAATTCAAAAAATTTAAAAGACGCTCCTGTGTCAGCCTCTTTTTGGATAATAAAATAAGAAAAAAATGCTTATGCATGAGTGTTTTTTTAAATGTTTGAATTTCATGCAATTATACAAGATTTCGCTTTTGTTTATTGTCACTTGCCTAAAAAAAGTCAAATGACTAAACCTGTCGGCAAGGAGTAAGTAGTCATTTCTGATTGTCTATTTTATTCAATTTATTTTCTCGACAGATTTATTCTGAGAAATTTAACACACACACAGTATAAGTATATATATATATATATATATATATATATATATATATATATATATATATATATATATATTCGCAAAGTAAGATATATTCACTACTTGAAATGTTTGAAACAAAAATTTTAAATGAACATTTCATTCATAAATTGCTTTGTTATAGTTAAGGAAAGTTTTACAAATAGATGCCTACTTGTCGAAGTCCAAGTTAAATGCAAATTTCAAAACACTTTTCTGCACTATATAAGACGATATTCCTAAAAAAAAAAACCAAAACAATTCTTGAATAAAAGAACCCGAATGAAAGAGAATTAATTAATGTAATATAACTATTGGCATTATTTACATTGTTCAAATTGCTGTTCCTCATCTTTATTGACATATACATGATATTTCAGCTGTTGTATGCTCCGGCCTTCTTCAGCATCTTATAATTCTGAGATGGGGTATTGTATTATGTACAGTATTAACTTGAGGACGCGTGGCTCAGTGAATATAGGCGTTAGTTAGATCCAGTGACAGGACCAAAAGAGTGTGAGTTCAATACCAGGTTAAGGCAGTGGATAACTTTCAGAGGAAATTAACAGGAGATAACTGATAATTTACATCCATTAGACATGGCACATGGAACTAGAACAGTCTACCCCAGTGAACGAAATAAAGGGTTCAGTTTGACATTCCAACTACCTGAAGAAGGCCGGATCGTACAACGGCCGAAGTGCACAACGGCCGAAACGTTGTAATAAATATGGCAAAAAAGATGAGGACACTAGTCCGAATAATATAAATAGTGTAACGCTAATATGAAACGTTTCCTTATATTGTTGTCGTTTGTATTTCATAAAATCTTTTTATTTAAAAGTTTTTTCAAGTCCACTAGCTGTTATACATCTTTCGACTACTGAGGGAGTTTCCCTTCCTAAACGTCAAATTTATAAATCTGCCATTCCTCCATACTTTGAATATTGCTGCCACATGTAAAGATTCTTGATAGAATCAAAAGAAGAATTTGGAATCTTATTAGGCCTTACTTGGCATACTCAGTTTCAGTTACTATCCTAAAGTCATAATGTAGCTTCCCTGTGCGTTTCTTTAAATACTTTGATGACAATTGGTCTGTAACTGTCAAGTTAAGATAAATGTTACCGTAAGTCCTATACTAAGAGTTTCTTCTCTTGCACTTCTCGCTTGTGGAAGTCACTTCTGGCATCTTACTTTTATGTGAACTTTGATCTCCAAAAAAGCAAATGCAATGTCAATCGTTATCTTCTGTCTTCTTAATTCCTCTTCTTTTATTGTCCTTTCCCCTCACTAAAGTCTTCTAATTCTCTTTCACTCTTCTTACTTTCCAGTCAACTTTGATCTTCAAAAATTTCAATGCAATGTCAATCGTTATCTTCTGTCTTCTTAATTTCTCTTCTTTTCTTGTCCTTTCCCCTCACTAAAGTCTTTTTGTTATTTGCTACAGCTTTTGTGACCTTTAAATTTCTGTGCAGGTAGGGACAGAGAAAAGTAGTCAGTTGTATCCAGAACGAGGTTGTGTACATGGTTGGCAGAACAAAGTTTAAGAGGGATAGAAAAACAACAAAACTTACTCAGATCTACAAAAGACATGAAGCTGCTGAGGGTCATAATCGCCTACGTCTTGAAGATAAAACATATATTTGAAAAATTGAATGATATTTCATGATTCACTTAACCTAATTGAAATCTCCACACTTATGCTAAAAAATTCCTCTGCTTGAGGTCAGATGCCAGTTGATGTTCCGCCTATGTACATCATCGAGCACTTTATTTAATCTGAAACTCATATCTCTTCCTCTGTCGTCATGTTGCTGCTATTTCGTTAGGCACTATAATTAGTAGCAGTGGCAGCAGTAGTATTAGCAGCAGGAGCAATTGTTGTAGTCGTCGTCGTGTTGGCAAACTTGCAAGGCTTTCAGTCAGGTGTCTCTTGCTCAAGAACTTCTAACATAATGGAAACTTAAATCAACAACACTTTTCAAACACTCTGGGCAAAGATTAAGCACACTGATCACAATATCTGTTAACATGTATAGGATTATTTACTTATATATATATATATATATATATATATAATCTCTACGTCAGTTCATTATCTATCTATCAATGCATGTCTCTTCATATCTATCTATCTCAGTCTGCTCATTATCTATCTATCTATCTATCTATCTATCTCTCGATTTATCTATCCCAGTCTATTCATATATATCAACATATTCTATTCATATCTATCTATCTATCTATCTATCTATCTATCTATCTATCTATCTATCTCAGTCTGTTCATATCTATCTCAGTCTATTCATATATATCTACATATCTCATTCTATTCATATCTATCTATCTGTCAATCTATCTATCTATCTATCTCTATCTGTCTATCTATCTATCTATCTATGAATGTCTGTTCATTATTTCTCTCTATATATATGTTTGTTCATTATCTATCTATCTATCTATCTATCTATCTATCTATCTGTCAACTATCTATATCTGTTTATATCTATCTATCTACCTACGTGGGTTCATCTATCTATCTGTCAGTATATCTATCTATCTACCTATCTACGTCTGTTCTATTTCTCAGAAACTAATCACCAAATGAAGCCAGTTTTTATATGTTACTAGAAAATAAAGACAAAAATTGTCCAACATTTCGATATGTTTTTATTAAGCTGTTCCTTGATCTAAGCTTTTGGCTCACATGAGCCCTCATCAGAGTGGTTATGTGGACATTTAAAGAAAGATATTCACCATCAAAGATGATTTTCTGCTATGTTGATATAGAAGATTGCTATGTGACGATAACGGTCGTGGAATAGCAGACGTGGGTCGTAAATTCATGACGCGGTTCTATTAACAACAGAACCATATGGCTAGATGCAAAGTAATTTGTTGTGTCTAATTTGAAATGTATTTTTTTGAATATGGGTTGCATTGTTTTAATGTAGATGGCCTTCAGTATCTGAAGGTTCTTTTTACTGTGTGTATGTGTGTAATATTAATATACGTAAACAGGTAAACATTAATTAAATATATATGTGCGTGTGTGTGCGTATTTATATATATATATATATATATATATATATTTTTTTTTTTTTTTTTTTTTTTTTGAACAATAAAAAATATTAAAAATTAAAATTTTCAGACACACTGGGTTGTAGATTAATATTCTTTCGTTTTTATTATTATTTCATTTAGATTCCTCACTAGTTTCGGCCAACATGGCCATCATCAGGAGAAGAAATATTTCTGCTTGCTGGAAGCAGTGAACTACAGAAATAAATGTCTTGCTGGAGAAAATGAACTTTTTTCTGTAGTTTTCATTTGTTTTTTTTATTTTTTTATCTTTTTAATATGAATCTTTTAACATTCCTTGTGTTGGTCAAACAGTCTCTTTTAAGTTGTTATTTGAGATAAGAGCTGGATGGATCTATGCTTCTCAGAATTCCCCTGGTCAGTTTGACAGTTTTATTGGTTCCTAGAGAAGGGATGTGTCTCTGTTATGTGTGTGTGTGTGTGTGTGTGTGTGTGTGTGTGTGTGTGTGTGTGTGTGTGTGTTATTTGGTCCATTAAGTGTGTATGTTCGTATGGGTGTGTGTATAAGTGTGAGGCCTCAAACGAGGATTAAATGTATTTTCATATATATATATATATATATATATATATATATATATATATATATATTTGAAAATACATTTAATCCTTGTTATTTTAAATATAAAATATAAATCCCGTCTATTTTGAATACTATATATAATATTTTAATAATAAAAACCAGTAATCTCTCAATAATATATGGACTGCGCCCAGCATTGGGTTAACTATATGTATATATCAGTCAGTTATGTACCATGCGTGATACAAGTTTAGACGATTATGTATGTTTCGATACATGACTGACGAGGCAGATTTTTTCCCGTAGTTTGTTGCCACCCTGGTTTGTCCTGCTATTTACCCATAGCTATGGGAGGCGAGAAGACGAGGTTTCATACCTTTATTAAGGGTATTAGCACGTAAGTGAATATAATAGATTCGACTGGAATTCGAACTCGGTTCTCCGATTCCTCAATCCGTGTATGTATATTTACTCTTTTTAAATTGTTCGGAGTGTTTTCCTTAACTTTTTTGTCACATTCAGGATTTTTCTCTCCGGCCTTCTTCAGGTGTTATACGTTGGAATTTCGTGCAGAACACTTTATTTAGTCAACGGAGTTAGAATGTTCTAATTCCGCGTGCCATGCCTTTTTTCTGAATTTATAAATACATACAGTGGGTAGCAAAAGTATTTAACACATTGGTTTTTCTTACATATCTCAAAAAATAACAGATCAATTTCAATGAAACTTATAGGAAATATTTAAACGGACATTGTCGATCAAAACATAGAAGGAAAATTTAAAACCACTGTTTTGAGAAACATTTATTAACAATAAATAAAATAACCTATATGCAAAAGTATTTAACACACTTTACTAATATTTAGTACAGTAGCCTCTGTTTTGCTTCGCACGCTCCAGTCGTTTCCCGTAGTCTTCAACTAGTTTCTTGCAGGTACTTGTTGGTATTTTGACCCATTCTTCTTCACAAATTTTCTTCAATTTGTTTAAATTCCATGGATTTCTTTTATGAACTCGTAACTTCAATAGTTTCCACAAATTTTCAATTGGATTTAAATCCAGTGACTGACTTGGCCATTCCAGGACATTAATGTCATTATTATTAAACCAATTCTTAGTTGTTTTAGCAGTATGCTTCGGGTATATACATACATCTTACTTATTATAAAACGCAGATTGTGTGTGTGTGTGTCTGTACGTTTATATTTTGATCGGATTTTCTTATATTTTTCAACCGATTTCAACAAAACTTTTCAGGACTACGTGAAATTGCCTTGCGGTGGTTCTGACAGCGAAAAAATTGGAAAAACACAATTGTTTTTGCACACAATCAATTTAAAAACACGATTAAGAGGCATCACGAGAATGAAAGGGGGACAACTCATATCGAGTTATACTTATTATAAAACCCAGATTGTGTGTGTGTGTGCGTGTGTGTGTGTGTGTGTGTGTGTGAGTGTGTGTGTGTGTGTCCGTTTATATATAAGATCGGATTTCCTACATTTTTCAACCGATTTCAACAAAACTTCACATTTTTTGGCAGGTAGTGTTTCTTATTGTCTTGCACACTTTTTTTTTTTTATTTTTACATTCAGAATGCTTTAAAATTCCATTTACAAGACAATTGTTTATAATAAAATTCTATCCAATTGGTAGACTCATAACGATTGAAAACAATGTTTTTGTTTGAGTTTGGGTTTGACCAATTCGTAAAAAAAAATAAAAATAAAAATAAAATCAAAACAAAAAATAAAACTAATTAAGACATGCGTGTCCATCAACCTTAAACAATAATCTTTGTCAATTTTATTTTTCAGTCTTTATGATGGTCGATACTTGATCTATCTCTTACTGTTACATCCCCGGGCAACGCCGGGCTCTACTGCTAGTATATACATACATACATACATACATGTATATATATATATACATTTTTATGTTTATATATTCTTTTTATAGCTACAAATATTTAAGTAAATGCTCTGTTTTATAATAAATAGTAATAATAACATTTACTGGCCTGAATGTCCGACAAATATTCATAGAAAAAAATTCGTCCTTAACTGATCGAACCACATTTAATAATGTTTTTAAAAAGCTGATAAAAGAAATATACATACTTATATTTGATATTTAATAATAATTTTTAAATAATTTAAGTAATGCTATTACATTTAGTTGTTTTAAAAAGAAGTATTGTCTATTAGTAATTAAAATTAAAAATAATATTTTAAAATTGTAGTTCATTACAACGTATTTTAATCCAAAAATTCCTTTTCGAAAGAATCTTTATGTATAGAAATAAAAATATAACGGAAAGAAAGTCTTTTAGAAAACCCAGATGACATGCGTTGAAAGGATGTCATAATTCGTTGAAAAAGGCACCAATACCCTACCTAACTCATATTTTATATAATAGTCGTCATAAATGAACACACTACCAGCCATTGTCATAATGATTGGGTTTCTCTTAGAAACTAATATTATGAATGTATATGCTTATAAAACTTAGTAAATTTCAAAATAAGTTATTCCAAAATTCGCTTGAAAATAAAACAGGACTAAGGAATTTAATTTAATTATATAACTGAATTTGAAGTTTTTAGTTTCTATTTTTGAAACATGGTAATTCCTATGTAGCGATGAAACCATATTTTTAAATCAGTTAATTTATAATATTATATATATGTAATTTATGTATGTATATATATACACACACACACACACACACACACACACACATATATATATATATATATATATGTGTGTGTGTGTGTGTGTGTGTGTGTGTGTGTGTGTGTGTGTGTGTGACGTCACCCCTGGCCTCTCCGCGCACGTGCTATCCTGTGACGACCAATGTGACTTGGTATTGGTCGCGGTGCCAAATGTGACGTTCTAACCCTTGGCTGATTCGGATGGGAATCTGGTTAGATTCGATATCAGCTTTGTCGTTCCCAGCTTGACTCCAACGTCTGCTTACCGAAGTAACTGCTTTGATTTCTAGTCTAACCTACCCACGTTGTGATTTTGATCTTAGGGAGATGAAATCAATCAGTCGCCGGGCCGTAATGCAAGCCGAGTCCGACCAAAGGTAACACCGCACAAGTATATGTAAAACAAAAATAAAGTAACAACTCGAAAATTTCAAATGTGTTAAAAAAGAATAACAAATATTTTTATATCTGGTTTCAGAATACAGGACTGCGTCTTTCTCCCAACCCGCTTCTATGGATTCGTGACACTTTGTGTTTGTCTTAAGTTGTTTTTTCAAGAAACTGTTTTTTTTTTTTTATATCTTCAGGTGATATTCGTAAAACTTGTTTTGGTGGTGTGAGTCTAAGTCGTTCTTCAAAAATAAATTGTTCTTGGTTAGAAGTCGAAGTCGGGATGCGTGGATATCTTCAGTCAGCTTCCTGCGAGGCTGGTCTCAGAGCTCACAGTTCAACTCTGTCTGCGTCTGCGTCTCTCCAACTCCAACTGCAACTAACTAACTCAACTGCCGTCTACTCGCTGCTTTATATGGACGCCGACCAAAACCGGGTGTGGGCTTGTCGGGGTTTGAGTTCCTCGATAATTCTAAATCCACAATAAGGATTTTCTTTGTCTTCGGACAGGAAAATTTATTACTTTCCATTTTTGGAAGTCCGTTACTTTCTGCCCCAGAGGGATTCTCGTCTCCCAAATTCTTCCTTTCTCATATTGGTATCTCACACCAATCCCCTCAGAGGCGTCAACAGGCCTCCCTTCTCTCTCACAGTGGTATCTCACACCAATCCCCTCAGAGGCGTCAGCAGGCCTCCCTTCTCTCTCACAGTGGTATCTCACACCAATCCCCTCAGAGGCGTCAGCAGGCTTCCCCTTCTTCTCATATGTTTACCATTATTGCTCAAAGGCAAAAAAAAAATTATCTTCTTTTTTTTTCTTTTCTTTCTCTTCCCGACACCAGACCTCTACAACTCGTAGTGTGGTTCTTAAGCTCTATCTAAACCGAATGTCACCTGGACTTTATCAACGAGATTTTCGCCAGCGTCAAGTGGATGGTTAACTCGACGTATTCGCATTCTGTCGCTAATTATCTCTCCCGGTAACAAACTCTTATCATGGACAGGTCTAACATAAAACAGGTGTTTTTCCCAAAACCAAATGATATCTCCGAAGGATAGTTAATGGTTTATTCTTCCCTTCTTCTTGGGTGGCCTCCGCTGATGCTTTTCTAGGTCAGCGCGTGACCTGATTAACATTATCTCCCAGCTTCTGTTTCGTAGGCCACTTGACCAATTTGAAATTTTCATTATTGCCATGGGAAGATGGCTATCTTTTATTGGCCGCCTCGTAGCATAATTCGACAGATCCGAGATCTTACGAATTTCCTATCTTAAGCGAAAAAAAATACTCTTCTTCGCAAATGAAAATAAAATCTTTACAACTTTTCTTTGTTAAAAAAATAGCATCGCTAGTATATCTTTTCGTGATAGCTTCTTATCGCCTTAATTATTTCAGCTTCTTCTCGCCTTAATTATTTCTCGCTTTTAATTTTCACTTGACCGCTAAATAGTGTCACATATATGTATATATATATATATATATATATATATGCTCTGTAACATATATATATAATTTATCTCGCGAAAATATATTTCAATTGAGCACTGTTGAGAGATAGCATAATTCTATAAATAACACCCACCTGCACTAATGCAAAGCTCTTCAGTAAAAGGAATTGGAGCACTCCGGCTGATTGACGTTTGTTTACATTCGTAAAAAAATACGCTAGATTTGGTTGTTTCCTTCTGTCGAATGAAGACAGCTCATTGGTAGAAACTCTGACTGACACCAAATCTGTTGGGTTTCGATCCGGGCTTGAGGCATTCGTATGTCTAGTCGCACTGAGGAGCTGTGGTACAGCGAAAAACGACTACCTGCGATGGATTTATTACCTCTACTATATATATATATATATATATATATATATATATATATATATATATATATATATATATATATATATATATATATATATATATATATATATATATATAAGATTTAGTACAAGTAAAAAGGATGTAATTTAGCTAACTGATGTTGCCTTCACCAGCCCGACTCCAGAGTTTCGTAGATGAACCCTCCAGGAATCACTCCGTTCACTCGTCAGGAGGTATCAACAATTGAATGTTTATAATTCACGATATATATATATATATATATATATATATATATATCCTGCATCATTTTTTCTAAGACTGTCAAAATTTAATCTATAACCAGATACAGTCTATACACCGAATTTGAATAAAAACTAACGTAGGTTTGTCGGTTGATATAGATCTATCGCCCCCACCCCCACCATATGAGGTAATTTTGCTTTTTGTTGTGTAATTTATATGATCTGTTGCAATAAATACATTGAGCTCTTTTTGTGGATCAGTTTTAATATTTGATATTACGAGGATCCTCTTGGATTATATATCAACGGATTTATTACCTTTACTATATATATATATATATATATATAAAGAAAGAAAGTATAATCATAAAAAATGTCTTAAAATATATATATATATATATATATATATATATATATATATATATATATACGCACACACACGCGCAGACCAGTCAACGGATTGGTATCTATTGGGAAAACGTAGCTGGTCACTCTCATATGAAAGTGTCACCCCACACTGGGGCAGATGTTGAATCGGATTAGGAGGTTATTAACCGGGGGAAAAACACGCTCTAAGTTTTCAGTATAATGTCTTGGGGCAGCGATGCGTGTCTGGCCACATCTATCACGTCTAATGTTTGACTCGTGAAAACAACAATACGAGATTCGCTCACGCTTACGCGCACCCCGACGCACTCCTTGCCTAGACACGACCACCCCATCCGCTTTTGCCCCGGCCGCATGTTTTCAAAGGAGTTGTAAAAGTCATCAACGTTGATAAATATCTCCAAAAATCCGAACAACAATAGGCGGGAAACGGCGAGTCACTAGCCCAAATCTTTTACGAAGAACAAAATTTAGCCATCAAATAAGCCATTTTTTTTTTCTTTCAAAGTATTTTATGTGACATTTGATTGTTTTTTTTTTCCTCATTTTTATTTCTATGGCAAGATTTATCGCTGTTTATCTTTTAAAGATGCTTTCCAAAAACTAAGCAATGTAATAAGAAAAAGGAAATGTTCTTTATAGGCAATGAAACTTGCTGAACTGCATTATAATATCATTGCTCATATATAGCAGTGAATGCTGGAGAATTTGCTCACAGATGAAGAAAGAGAAATGTGACTCTACAGAAGGATGCTGAGAATAAAATGAACTAAATATGGGAGTAACGAGGAAATATTAGAAACAACGGGAATATAAATTCCTTAGAAACATATTTCATATGATTCGGTGTCCCTGCAATTTACCTTGAGCTTCTTGATGAAATACAAAGAAGAATCAGCAATATTATTGGTCCTGCTCTGGCAGCTCGGCTTCGGTCATTTTCCAATCACTATAAAGTTTCATGTGTTCCTTTTTTTCTAAATGCATTCCTGGTAATTATCCTGATGATCTCTTCACTATGGTACGTAGACTTATTGAATTCAAGCGCAGTGCTAGATTGACGTCGAGATCTCATTAATTTAGAGTTGAGCTGGCTAGATGTAACCGGAAGTTCTATGCTAATAGCTTCTCCCATGCACTTCTCGTTTATGGAAGTCACTTCCTGCTCCATGTTTTTTCAGCCAACTTAATTTACAAAAATTTAAATTCAATGTCAATCGCTATCTACTGTCCTGATTACTCTTTCCTCTTCCCGCTTATTATTAATGTTTCTGTTCCTAATTCTTCCACACTCTGTAACCCCTTGCGTCTTAGTGGCTTTACTCTCTTACTTGTGGAACTCCCTTCCAATGCCATGCTTTCCAGCCAATTTTAATCTGCAAACATTGAAATGCAATGTCAATCGCTATCTACTGTCCTCCTGGTTACTCTTTTCTCTTCCCGCTCAGTATTAATGTTTCTGTTCCTAATTCTTCCACACAGCAGTAATCCTTTGTCCTAGTGGCTTGAGCGCATAGCCTTGGGGCGGGTAGAATGGAGATCAACGTGTTTTAGTGGACTCAGCAGTTTTCAATTTGCTTGTGTGAATCACCTTCAAGAAACGAGAGCAAGATCTAAAAGGTCAGCCCATCTAAGAATGATCTCACCTCACAATCCTCACACTTGCTCCATATGTGGCCTCCTTTGTATATCACTAGCAGGTCTTTTAATGCCACTTAAGATTATCGCACAAGATTTCATAACTGAATCAACTAAACTGTCAGATCGTCATACGTCGAAACCGACGAGAGTCCATTATATATATATATATATATATATATATATATATATATATATATATATATATATATATTTTCTCCAGAATATATGTTACATATCTATAAGTCTACCATTCGTCCATGCTTAGAAGATTGCTGATACGTATGGTCCGGTGTCTCTGCTATTTACCTGGAGATCTTTGATAGAATCCAAAGAAGAATCAGCAATATTTTTGGCCCTGATCTGGGAGCTCGGCTTCAGTCACCCCCTTACCGCCGTCAGGTTGTCCCTCTGTACCTTTTTTTATAAATAATTTCCTGGTAATTGTTCGGATGTGCACTTCGCTATGGTACCTAGACTTTATGAATTTAAACGCAGAATTAGACAGACCTCTAGTACTCATCAATTTATACATGATATGTAACCGTAAAGTTTATGCTAAGAGTTTCTTTTCTCGCACTTCTCTCTTGTGGAAATCACTTCCGTCTTCATGCTTTCCAGCCATTTTTAATCTGCAAGAATTTAAATGCAATGTCAATCGCTCTCCGCAGTTCTCCTTATTATTCTCTCTTTCTACTCAATATTGATTCTGTTTCTGTTTCTAATTTCTCTGTGTAATCCTTTGCGTCTTAGTGGCTTTACTGCCTTGCTTTGGGTGATATCGTTTAAAAAATGAATAAGAAAAAGACATTTAATATATAAAGTAGAAAGACGGTATGGAAAATTTGACACTCACAAGACACAGTAAAAGCAAGAGAGACCGAGTGAAACAGCGATTAACATGCCGAAAGAACTTCTGTAAATGGATGACAGAACATGGACTGGTAAGGAGACTAAAAAGACAAATATTGCTAAGGACTGCAAAGAATAGGATGCTGTGGAGTGTCATGCCCTGATGGGGAGAGGGAAACAGGGAGTAACCTACCTAACAAGTTTGTGTAAATGGATGGCAGAACATGGACTGGTAAGGATAGTAAAAAGACAAACATTGCTAAGGACTGCAAAGAATAGGATGCTGTGGAGAGACATGCCCTGAAGGGGCAGAGGAAAACAGCAAGTAACCTACCTAACGAACTTGTGTAAATGTATGGCAGAACATGGACTGGTAAGGATAGTAAAAAGACAAACATTTCTAAGAGCGACAAAGCATAGGACGTTGTGGAGAGACATGTCCTGAAGGGGCAAAGAAAAACAGCGAGCAACCTGCCGAAAGAGCTCGTGTAAAAGAATGGCAGAACATGGACTGGTAGAGAAAGTAAAAGTCAAACATTGCTAAGAGCTATAAAGGATAGGACGTTGTGGAGACACATGTCCTGAAGGGGCAGAGGGAAACAGCGAGAAACCTAACTAGCGAGCTTGTGTAAATGGATGGCAGAACATGGACTGGTAAGGATAGTAAAAAGACAAACATTGCTAAGCACTACAAAGGATAGGACGTTGTGGAGAGACATGTCCCGAAGGGACAGAGGGAAACAGCGAGTAACCTACCTGACGAATTGTGTAAATGGATGGCAGAACATGGACAAGTAAGGATAGTAAAAAGATAAACATTGCTAAGAGCGACAACGGATAGGACGTAGTGGAGAGACGTCTCCTGAAGTGGTAGAGATAAACAGCGAGTAACCTAAATAATGGATAAATGGATAGCAGAATGGAGGTGGTGGGGTAGTAAACAGGCAAATATTATTAAGAGCTACAACGGATAGGAAATAGTGGAGAGACACAATCCTCATTGTTTCAAAGTGATAAGTCACACAGAAACCTTTGCTGAATGTATCACGTCTAGTCTAATCAAAGTTTTAATAGGTTTACGGCCATATCGCGTTAAAAAAATTGGTTCCCTTACGATCAAGGAAGTTAAGCAATATTGAACCTGGTTAGTATCTAGATGAGTGACAGCTTGTGAATAGCAAGATCTGTAAGCTTAGATGTGCGGGTGGTGTAATGGATAATGGCTCTGAATTGATAATCGGAGTACCGTGTTCCAATTCACGTTGGTTTAGTTAAATTCACTTAAGCACAAATACCCTGGGAGAAGGTATGAATCCATCTATTTTTTCCTTACTAATTAACCCATAGCTGGGAGAACAGGCGTTTCAACATGATGCAGCCATAAATCAGAAAGAATAGGAAGCTGTTATGTAATATCAGTCCTCCTATATGGCAGTGAATGCTGGACAATCTCCTCACAGACGAAGAAGAGATTTGAAGCAACAGAAACAAAGGAAGGATTACTGAACTGTTATGTAATATCAGTCCTCCTATATGGCAGTGAATGCTGGACAATCTCCTCAAAGATGAAGAAGAGACTTGAAGCAAGAGAAACAAAGAAAAGAGTACTGAACTGTTATGTAATATCAGTCCTCCTATATGGCAGTGAATGCTGGACAAGATCCTCACAGATGAAGAAGAGACTTGAAGCAAGAGAAACAAAGAAAAGAGTACTGAACTGTTATGTAATATCAGTCCTCCTATATGGCAGTGAATACTGGACAATCTCCTCACAGATGAGGAAGAGACTTGAAGCAACAGAAAACAAAGAAAAGAGTACTGAAGTGTTATGTGATATCAGTCCTCCTATATGGCAGTGAATGCTGAACAATCTCCTCACAGATGAAGAAGAGACTTGAAGCAAGAGAAACAAAGGCAAGAGTACTCAACTGTTATATAATATAAGTCCTCTTGTATGGTAGTGAATGCTGGACAATTTCTTCCCAGATGAAGAAGAGACTTGAGGCAACAGAGACATAGATGCTGAGAATACCAATATGAACAATAAGGAAGTTTTAACGAAATTGGAAGCAAAAAGGATTTAAAATTTCTAAGACATAATATGGAAAGGGGGTTTGGCGAATTCGATACTCATTGGGCTGACTGAAGTCAAGTCTGTTGACGAATGACTGGGAAAAATAATAATATTTTTAAGCTTATCGCATTCACTGACATTGCATGGTTTCAATGTTACACTGTTAGATCGAATATGACGCAAGAGTAATTTTAGATCACAATAGGGTTACGGACTGTGAGAAGCTACCGACTTAATGATCCACTTATATCTGCGTGTGTTTCTACGCGTGCCTTCATCTGTATGTGAGTGTATCTCTCTCTCTCTCTCTCTCTCTCTCTCTCTCTCTCTCTCTCTTTCTCTCTCTTTCTTTCTTTGCTTGTGCGTGTGTTAGGAATTACTTCAAAACTGAAACAGGTGCTTACGTCTTCCCAAACCCACGGGCGTCACTGGTCCGTTTGTTAGGATCCATTTTTTTATTTGGTCTTGCTCTTTTTTTTTCTCTTCTATATTATCGTGAACGAATTCATTTTTTCTTGCTTCTTTTTAATAAAAAAAAAATGGATAAAAACTATGTGAAAAATAAAATCGAGGCCTGTAAGCGGGGTTTGAGAGGAAATAAGCCCGCCGTTGAAATTAAGAGTGTCACGCAAGAAAACATATAAAAAACGCACTTTGAGTGCGTGCATAAAATGGACGAGATTGTGTGGAAAATTCTAGCATTTACGGTTGGTATATAAGCCAGCTGGGGCAATCTGTTTGCTGTTTCTAGGCAAATAAGAACAAAAGCCATTTTCGTCGGCATATATATATATATATATATATATATATATGTGTGTGTGTGTGTGTGTGTGTGTGTGTGTGTGTGTGAAAGTATATAGAAAATAGGAAGGAACTGGTTAGGTAAATAATCCAAAGTCCCTTAGTATTTTAGTTATTATTTTTTTAAAATAGTGCTCGATACAAAAGTAGAGCATAAATATAATTATTTATTTAAAAATATGATTCCAACTCGCGACATAAGAGGTGTCATGTATCAAAACATGTTTGTATATATATATATATATATATATATATATATATATATATATATATATATATATATATATATATATATATATATATAAATATATATATATATATATAATATGCATAAAATCAATGATGGTAAATAATCCTTGATTACACATAAATGGGTATAAACCTATATATATATATATATATATATATATATATATATATATATATATATATAAGAAGCAGTCATAAAATTTATTCCCATTTGACAGGATAGATTATTTTGATGTCCATCTTGGTTGTTCTGAGATATATTGCATCTAGCACTGTTGGGTGATAAGCTAATTCTATAAACAACAGCCACCTGCGTTAATGCAAAGCTCTTTAACAAAATGAATAGAGCACTCTGGCTAATTGGCATTTGTTTACATTCGTAAAAAACAATGCGCTAGATTTGACTGTTTCATTCAGCCAAATGAAGATAGCTCAGTGACACCAAATCAGTTGGGTTTCAATCCTGGCGTGACGCATTCGTGAGGAGCTGTGATACAACAAAACAGTACTGTCTACGAATGATATATTATATATATATATATATATATATATATATGTATATTCAATAAATATCTTGTTTAAACTTTGCTATGCTTATAGCAGAAAACAGTTCAATATTGAAGTGGATATTGAGGTCAATACCCACCGGGGACAATCTGTTTCATGCTTAAACACCATCAATTAAGCATGAAACAAACTGTCGCCCCTGGTATTGACCCCAATGTACAAATTTATATTTACATACGCTCTATCTCTGATATTGAGTATTTTAACCCATAAATATAGCATACTTTAAAATTTTACTTTGATCACACACACACACATATATATATATATATATATATATATATATATATATATATAAATATACCGTAATTTCCCATGTATAATACGCATTTTTCTTTAAAAAATAAGCAAATATAAGGGGTGCGTATTATGCACAGCTACAAAACAGTCGATTTCAGTTGCAAACCATAAACATACGATAACTTAACGCTAACATTCGACGATTTCCTACCCATAATGATGTCAAATACAATATGTACCTAACAATACTTAGAAACGTAAAATAAAATAAGAATCATCATAAAACTAAATTAGAATAATATTATTCTATTTCTAAAACCATTTTTTGTGAAAAACTACATGAAGATCTGTTAGATTGCACATTTTATCGAATAAAAACAAGTTAATGAGTCTGCGCAGTAGACACAATATAGGTATTTCCGTTTCCTTTTTGAATCGTGATGGTCGGAAATTTTGCTAAATATCTTTCAATTACAGCTTGAATAAGAGTAAGAAATGCTGACCGTAATGAAATTAGAGAGGTACAAATTATAGCGTTTGATTACCAAACAAGGGGTGCGTATTATGCGTGAGTAGAAGCACTTTCCTACACCTTCAGCACAATTTTAGGCGTGTTATTGTGGATGAAGGCGTATTATACATGAGGTATTACGGTATATATATATATATATATATATATATATATATATATATATATATATATATATATATATATATATATATTGGAAAACGATATTTATTTCATATGTGAAAAACAATTTTAGGAAGATCTATGACAAAGTGGAAAAAAAACTTCATGTGAAGCGTTTCATCTTTTCGGCCTTTACCTGCCTAAGTTGCCATTTTTAAATTTAAACTTCTCGGCGTCTTGCCTATCTCCTTCGTGCGCATGTCTAGTCGCCTCAAACGCTCCACTTAAATTACTCTTATTCACAATTTTCTGATCAAATTGACATCCATTAAATTCCTAAGTTTTCCATTTATCAACGTCTATAAATTTCGGGGTTGTTTTCTTTTGCCCATAACATTATTATTATTATCATTATCATTATTAAGAAAAAAATGATTGAAATATTTATTTTAATATTTATCAATACTTAGAGCAGAAGCCGAAGAAAAGCGACAGTGTCTAACAATATTCAGTAATATTTCAACAGTATGACTGTCTTTTTCAGTTTATGTTTATTATACCTTGAAAAAAATCTTGAAGAAAACAGACGAAACTATTTTTTTTCTTTTTTTAAATCGCGCTCTTCTCTAAGTGTATTATTATTATTATTATTATTGTTATTATTATTATTTCTGCTATGGACACACTACCTACCAAGTCTGGAAAGACCTAAAAGGCAGGTCGTGGTGTGTTGTTATTTTCATGTTAATTTTTTTTTTTTTTTTTTTTTATCTCCGATTGCTAGCGTTACATAGACAAAGTTCTCCTTAGTGTGTGTGCTGTACTTAATAAGACAATTTTCTGTATGTCTCTTAAGCTGGGGTTTCAGGATTCTTTCAATGTGTTGTTTTGTTCCATTTTTTTATAATTCCAAGTGCACCTATTACCACTGGTATTATTCTTGTTTTCAATTTCCACATTTTTTCTATTTCAATTTCCAGGTTTTTGTATTTTGATAGTTTTTCAAATTCCTTGTTGCTATTTACAATCCGCTTATCAATTAGTAGGCAAGTTTTTTTTCTTTCTGGTTTTTTGACAATAATGTCCGGTCTATTTGCATCAATTTTTCTGTCTGTGTGGATGGTATAATCCCATAGAATGGTGACATCTTCTATTTCTGTAACCGGCGCTGGCCGATGTTCATTTAGTGTTTGCTTACATTTTTCCAAAGTGTTGTATTGTCCAGTGTAAGTATTGCCCCCACTCTATCGTGACGATTTTTATATTCATTTGGGGCAAGTATAGAACATCCTGAGATTAGATGGTCTATTGTTTCTTGGTATTTGTCACAGAACCTGCATTTTGGATCCACATTATTATGTATGATATTTGCCTGAAAATTCCTAGTGAATTATTATTATTATTATTATTGTTATTATTATTGTTATTATTATTATTGTTATTATTATTATTATTATTATTATTATTATTATTATTATTATTTGATTTGATTTCTGGTGTATACTCATTTCTTTCCGGGTCCCGCCCAGGGACCTAAGATTAGAAATGGCATCATGACACTTTCCACTACGAAAAAAAAAAAAATTACATAGATAAAGCCCTTTGTCAAATGTGGGCTGTACTTGTCAGAACATTTTTTTGTATCTCCTTAAGGCATGGGCTTCCAGGTATCCCTTCAATTAGTCTACTGCAATCTTTTCCAACCAGTCCTAGGGCTCCAACTACAACAGGGATTGTTGATGTTCCCATATGCCACATTTTCGAGATTTCTATTTCAAGGTCCTTGTATTTTGACAGCTTTTTGAATATCTTCAAAGATATATTATTATTATTATTATTATTATAATTATTATTATTATTAGTGTATATTATTTTCCCTGCTTTGTATCCTGTAGAGCCGGGTCCAAACTATGGTCCTTGGGCCCTATAGGAGAATTGTCATTTAATTGATAGCATTTTTCTTAATATATGGGATGTTCCTAGTAGGGAGATCTTCTGGGCAACTTGTATGTTGATGTTACCTGGGACACTGTTAATAAAATTGTCCATTCCTTTTCTCACAATGCCCAGAACTCCGATTAATATTGGTACAGTGTCAGTCTTTGTTCTCCACTTTATTATTATTATTATTATTATTATTATTATTATTATTATTTTCTTTGATTTCTGGCGTTTACACATTTCTTTCCGGGTCCCGCCCAGGGACCTAAGGTTAAAGAGCGATAAAGTAGCTCGCCAAGAAAGTGACGCTGGTGCAAAAATATACGAAACATAATGTATCCCTCATGCCACCCAGTGTGATAAGTTAAGATTATTATTATTATTATTATTATTATTATTATTATTATTATTATTATTATTCTATGACTAGAGAGAGAGAAAAAAATTACTTGTCATTTGTTTACATTCCAAGAAAATTCGAGCACTTTTCTGCCCTTTATATTATGAGAAAATTGACAGATATTTGCTGATATCTCCTGACGAATGGAGTGAAAAATGACCTAAAGGAACGTCTATTAATCTCTAGAGATGAGGCGCTGAATGTAACATCAATAAGCTAAGTGACAAATTTTATATTCCGAACGATGTTATTTTTAAAAACTATCGTTTTGTACTTGTAAAATCTGTTTTACACACATTCTCCTATTCTGCGTTCGTGTTTCAGTTTCCTCGATTCTGAGCAGATGGAACATCTTTGTCCATTCCTGTAAATGCTGTTTCTATTTTTCGCAACCACCAAAACGACGTGAAATCTTTTTCTATCAATTCATCATTCTGCAAGTCCACTGTTTGACACTTGCCATTCCAAGCCATGTTGTGTTCGTGTTGCAGTCTTTTTCTATTCTTTTTTTTTTTTTGAATATCATTTCATTTTTACGTCGTATTGTCAATTATTTTCACATTTTCTGAGAACAAATTTCATGTCAAATAGCTGTGATCGCATACAGACAGAACTGCGCCGTATTTCAGAGATACATTTGGCAATATTATATTGCAGCATTATTACAGGATTTACACAGGCCCAGACACACACGCATATATATATATATATATATATATATATATATATATATATATATATATATATATATATATAATAGATGCCAAAAGTATCTCTGTATTTCGAAAAAAAAACGCCGAAATTTTTTTCGTTCTCTTTTCAAAATTAATTTGCTCTTCTTGAAGTGTTTTATCATTACTTGCATTATTGGGACTGTTATCATCATCTTCATTGCTATATTCACAACGTTTCGCTGATACGCAATTTCAAACCATTTTCTTTATTCCGTTCACCGGGGTAGATTGTTCTAGCGACACGTGCCAGCTTCCGGATGTTTCAGTTATTTCCCATTTAACTCAACTCCCCAAGTTTTTGGTTCTCTACTACTGTGGCCTGGTCTTGAACTCACAACCCTTTGGGTCTAGTCGCTGGTTCTAATCAACTCGGCCTCGTGCCCTTGAGGGCATCTGTGCATGAATTTTAGGGACTTATAAACCTAATTTGTTTTATCATATATTCAATAATAATAATAATAATATGGCAAGATAAGCCTGATCATGATCAATATTCTGACCGTGCCAAAGAAGTTGATGCAGAATATCTTTCCGGTGGGAGGAGACCTGGCTGGTTACATTCAATGGCTCGAAAACCAACCTAGAAAACCGGACGTCGGACTACGACCAGTAACGTTGAACGGATGTCCCCTCGAGGAAGCACCATGCCTTGAGACAATATTGATCTCAAGTGGGACTCTTACATCCGGTACATCGCTAAAACGATGTATCGTATGTAAGAATTCCACTTGAGGTCAATATATATATATATATATATATATATATATATATATATATATAGAGATAACTAGACTCGTTTCGAAAAACCCTCGAATTTTTGATTTGCTAATCAAATCAATCTCGAGGGAAAAACAGGTTTTAAAAAAAAAAAGAAAGAGCTACAAACATGACAAAAAAATCGCACAGATGCAGGTCTGAAGCCCAAAGAAAAAACCCCGATACGAGTAACAACTAACTAACAAAAGAGCTCAATACAACCGTAGAGCAGACCTAGATACACCTAGTGAGCCAGACAAACCTACCTAGGTTTCACCTAAACGGATCGTCAGGGAAACTTTCCCTGACCCTCCGGAAACTACCTACACAATAGACTCTTCCAGGCTTATATTAAGTAGGCGACATAGCACTCTAGAGAGTGTCAGACTGAGTGACACAGAGAGACAGTGAGAGTCTAGTACGACTACCAGTGTTGGACACTAACATATAGTAAGCTCCGCTTACACTATCTCTGTTACCGGTTGTTAATATATCTTTCTTACATCTAATCCGTGTTCCGTGTTTTCCTTCTGTGGTCCCAACTTTGGCCCCACATCAGAAAGGTATGAATCCTATTTTTCTCCTATTTGAGAACATTCATGAAGGATTATTTAGTGGTCGATCAAAATATGTGGAGGACACAAAGTGGTGTAATTCACTTCAATTGTCTATTAAAATTTGAAGACAATTTTTTTTTAAATGAATATTATTTGGATTGTGTTTAGATTTAAATGAATATTATTGGGATTGTGTTTAGATTTAAATGAATATTATTTGGATTGTGTTTAGATTATTATGGTGTGAGATAAACGTAGGTGCAGTCCATCTTCAAAATCATGACGTAATGGATCTAACCGTTTTATTTTTATTTTTCTACGTATTTGTGGAAGGACAACTGGTCTAGGAGAAGGACAACAATGGAGGGTCAATTGGGGACCTTGTGGCAGATAGTGCACCAGGTTTCTGTATTCAGACCCTCAAAAAGTGTGGTTGGTTTTAATCAATTCATACGTGCAAGTGTCTGGCTGTCGGTTCCTAGGAACAGAGCTGTTGGACCTCATACGTCGAAAACCGACGGAGATTCCAGTATATATATATATATATATATATATATATATATATATATATATATATATATATATATATATAATATATATGGATATAAATCCGACAGTATGAAGAAAATATATACGGAAAAAAACAAACAAAAATCCTTATACACAATTATGCTGTTTTAATGTTAATATGTCAACGTCGGACGTTTCGGTCTAATAAACCATCTTCAGGACATATTCATAAATTATAACATTATCAATACAACATGACAAAGACGATGTACATAAGAAAAAGACTTATCCAAACAGAATAAAAAATACTCAAATTTTAGTAATACGTTTTAGTAATACGTTTTCACAACGTCGCCCACGTGACGACAACGTGACCATGTTTTAAACAGAGCGCTGATGTTATAAAACTTTCAGTTATTCTGTTTGGATAAGTCTTTAAAATATAGAATCATCTACAGTAAAGTCTGACAATCAATTCCATTTGTAAAATTAAAAACGAATAAAATTGATAACCAAACGATCAAAAGCATCAGAAATAAGTCAAGAGAGAAGGAAAATCTTTCTTAAGATATTTTCCACCCGACCTTATTTAAAATTCAGATGTTTACATGGTATTTACTCGACCCCTACTGAGCCAGGTTGTGACACAAGGTCAGTTTTTAACGTGGGGACCCGAGTGAAGACACTCGGGTCCTGGTCTTAGCTGGTCATAGCTTGTCCAAGCTGGTCAGATCTGGTTTAAGCTAGTCTTAGCTGGTCCAAGCTGTGATACTACCAGTGCAGGGACGGATCCCTGTGACGGTATTTAATCACCCCACCACGAGGGCATCATGTGGCACAAGGCCGGTTTAACGTGGGATCTCAGAGTCCGTGGGCTCGGCCAAAAATATGCCCTTTGAACCCGTTTAAACGGGTTCAGGGTCGGTTTACCTCCCCGAAAGAGACACCGCTCTTCGGCGTAGCCTCGTTCGGGTTCCTCCCCGCCCGAAAGCAGAGAGTTCAACCGGTCAGCCGGTCGTCCGACTTCAGACTGAACTCAGACCGACCCACTGAGCGATCCCTGTGACTGGTAAGGAGATTTACTTGGCCCCCCACTGAGTCAGGTTGTGACACAAGGTCAGTTTTTAACGTGGGGACCCGAGTGTTTTCACTCTGTCCGCTGGTCTTAGCTGGTCATAGCTTGTCCAAGCTGGTCCGACTGGTCTAAGCTAATCATAGCTGGTCTTGGTTTGTCATAGCTGGTCCAAACTAGTCAGAGCCGGTCCAAGCTAGTCATAGCCATGATACCACCAGCATAGGGACGGTGCCCTGTGGCAGGTAAGTATCTGAATGTGTATACCCCTCAAGGAATTTACAATTCAGGTGTTTACATTAGTTCTATTTATGGTGATAATTACCGTATTTTCCGGCCTGTTGGACGCACCCATGCATTGGACGCACCCAGATTTGGGTATGGAATATTTAGGAAAAAAGAAATGCCCACATCACACCCAAAAATATCAAAATTATAACCTTTATGTGACATTCACACTAATCATGGAAAAACCTTACAGTTGTAACATAAAATTGTACTAATGGTACTTTTCTTTTAATAGAAGTGAAGTAGGGTTTAATTATAATTTTTGGAAAACACGAATTTTTGTACATTTCATCATGAATTTTTTTGACAATTGTTTTAGCCGTTTTTCAAGGAGCAACATCTTCACATGCAGGACATTCATAATAGCTACAAAGAAATTTAAAGTTACCATTGATACATATGGCAAAAGGTACCCACCACCCCAGAAATATGGTACTTGGTGGTAAACGAAGTTCCATCGGATACATGCAGGAAAGCAAATTCCAACAGCTGTATACCAACAAATATACACACAAAGCAAGCAGAAATATACCAGTCAAAGCAAATATTTCTCTAAAATCTGGTATTTTTAAAAAAAGAAGCATCAAAATATTGTACAATTTCATTTTTTTTCCTGGGTGAGTTATTTTTATTCATATCATGTTTGTTTACTTCTATGACTTTTAGTTTCAAATCTATTTGGCCGGCAAATTACCTATATATATATATATATATATATATATATATATATATATATAAGTCACGTTGATGAGCTGTGATACAGCGAAACAGTCTGTCTGTGGATGACTATTTATGCTCTCGAAATAATTCGACTGAGCTCTCAGAGAGGAAAGGATGATTTCATAAACAGGGTTTGCTGCTGCTAATGCAATGCTCTTCAAATAGAATCGAGTTCTCCTAGCCACTGACATCTTTCGTATAGTAAAAACGTTAATTTTCCATTTTTCTTTGCCGTGCGACAATAAGTTGGGGATAGAGTCCTCTGACTGATGCCAAATCGGTCGGGTTTCGATCCCGGCTTGAAGCAATCGGATGTCTAGCTACACTGATGAGCTGTGATACAGCGAAACAGCCTGTCTGTAGAAGACTACATATATATATATATTTATAGGTCTGTCTGAAAAGTAATGAGATTGGATGTACTGTGTGAGCTGTGGACGAAAGTGGGATAATCTGATTGCATTATCAATTAACATGATATCTTGGTAGTTTAGAACTGTAATCTTAGTATTTTCAACCCTTGCATTTTTTTCACAGAATTATGGTCCGAAAAATCATGGCTGCTTCACCTCAACAGTGCACCTGGTCTCATTTTGAGTAGCCAGCAGTTTCGTGCCAAGCAGAAGAACATCGCTGTACTGGAATAACGTCCCTATTCACCTGATCTTGCTCTGTGTGAATTTTTTTCTTTTCCCCAAGCTCAAGGTCGGTGGTTTTGAAGGCGCGGAGAACCATAACGATGGAGCTGAGGGGTATTCTAGAAAAATCCTTTCAGCAGTGCATAGAAGCCTGGCAGAAAAGAATGGAAAAGTAAATTTGACTCGATGGAGGATTACTTTGAAGAAGAAATCCTATATGTTGTTGTTTGGAATTGAATTAAATTGTTTGACACCAGTCGCGTTACTTTTCATATATATATATATATATATATATATATATATATATATATATATATATATATATATATATATATATACTAGTAGTAGATCCCGGCGTTGCCCGGGGATGTAACAATAAGAGATAGATCAAGTATCGACCATCATAAAGACTGAAAAATAAAATTGACAAAGATTATTGTTTAAAGTTGACGGACACGCATGTCTTAATTAGTTTTTTTTTTTTTCTTACGAATTGGTCAAACCCAAACTCAAACAAAAAACATTGTTTTCAATCGTTATGAGTCTACCGATTGAATAGAATTTTATTATAAACAATTGTCTTGTAAATGGAATTTTTAAAGCATTCTGAATGTAAAAATAAAGAAAAAAGTGTGCAAGACAATAAGAAACACTACCTGCCAAAAAAAAAGTGAAGTTTTGTTGAAATCGGTTGAAAAATGTAGGAAATCCGATCCCATGTATAAACGAACACACACACACACAAACAACCTGGGTTTTATAATAAGTATAACTCGATATGAGTTGTCCCCTTTCATTCTCGCGATGCCTCTTAATCGTGTTTTCAAATTGATTTTGTGCAAAAACAATTGTGTTTTTTCAATTTTTGGCGCTGTCAGAACCACCGCAAGGTAATTTTACGTAGTCCTGTGAAGTTTGGTTGAAATCGGTTGAAAAATGTAGGAAATCCGATCCAATATATAAACGTACACACACACGCGCGCAACCTATGTTTTACAATAACTATGATATATATAAAGCCATTTTTATGTTTATACATTATTTTTATAGATACAAATATTTAAGTAAATGCTCTGTTTATAATAAGCAGTATTAAACAACATTTAGCGGCCTGAATGTCTGAGAAATGTTCATATATATATATATATATATATATATATATATATATATATATATATATATATATATATATAAAAGGCAGGATGTTTGTGCGTGTGTAACGAATGCACGGCCTCAATTTTCGACGAATTTGCACCAAAATCTACATGCATATGTTCCATGTTAGCGGGAAGGCCAAGACCGACTTTGCATTTCCCAACTCCCATCGATAGTGGAAATAATCGATTTTTTTCATGCTTCTACGGTAGTTTTCATGTAGCTTGCGGCCATTTTCTAATGGCCAGAGTGAGAGCCAATAGCTGGCTGCCACGAACAGGCAGGAAGATTCTATTGGCCAGCGTGAGAGCCAACAGCTGACTGACACGAATGTTAACTAGCATGCTAGCATGCAAAAAAATCGATAGCTGCATTCGTCACAAGTGGGAAAAATTTAAATCTGCATGGCACTTTACTTCAATTGGCTCATTCGCTTGCTTAAACTCAACATTGATTCTGATTCCGCAGAACTGGGTTGGGTGTGAAAAAGTATTTGTTGTTAACATTCTTTTTTCATTCGGTTTTCCAGTTACAAGTCCTTTTTTAAAGCTGATCGTTTTGTGTTCATTTTGTTTAGTTCTTTTTTGTAACAGATTTAATGTTTAGTATAGAGCATAGAAAAAATTCGCAGTGCGATTGCTGTATGAGTCGTACGATTTTTGAATCAAGCACGGGCAACGCCGGGCCACATGCTGCTAGTATATAATAAAAAGGCTTAAACTCTAATATTCCATGGTCATAATTTTTTCCATTGGAATCGTAAAAACGATCCAATTCATCAGACCTACAAATTCAAAAAGAAAACAGAAAAAACAACTCCGGGATTAAAAAATAAAATTTAGTGAGAGTTGAGTTCTACCTGGATTCTATCCTCTTGGAATTATTTAATATGAAATATTAATATATATGAAATATATATGTATATGTATGTATGTATACATATTTATGTATTTTATATATATGATTGCATATGTATGTGTATATTTACCACAAATATTATATATATATATATATATATATATATATATATATTCACAAGAAGATAGAATCCAGGTAGAACTCAACAGGTCGTGATTACGATTCCAATATAATAAATTATAACCATGGAATATTAGTGTTTGAGCCTTTTAATAATATATATATATATATATATATATATATATATATATATATATATATATATTGCTTCGGAAATAAGTCCTTTTCTTTATTTTTCAATATCTATCAGTCTATCATATGATTTATAGTCCCAATCGATCATTTTCATCTCTAGGGCCATCAGAATCGACTTCTTACAGTCGGAAGTTAATTGTTTGTGTGATTTACACGTATTGGAATTAATTTGGCTCATCAGTTGCAGAGGCACGTATCTGAAATTTAGATTGACTGCGAATATTTTTAGCTTTTGTAAAAAAATGTTTTTTTATTATCTTTTTTAATTATATTTGTTGGGTGGGGGGGTTGTCAGGTAAATTTTTATGATGTTTATTTGATGATTTTCATCTTTTTCAAGAGCTTCGACATTTCCTTAGCAACACTTAAAAATACATTTAAAATAGATCAATTTTCTAAGACTCGTGTTTAAAACTCATCACTTCTCGCCATTACTCTTGTGATAATGTTATGGCATTTAAAAAATTGCTTCCTGTTTCAATAAAGGATAAGTACAAACACACACACACACACACACACACACATATATATATATATGTGTGTGTGTGTGTATAAACGTGACATAAAATTTGTTACTAATGCATCTCAAACAATGAAAAAGTTTGTCATTACTAAATAAAACAATGAGATAAAACTTGAAGGGGAAATTTACTCTATCGCTTGTAATAATTGTCACAAAAATACACAGGAGAAACCTCAAGAAAAACATAAAAGATTATATAAACACAAAAGGGTAATTTTACAAAATTATACGTCAAATGTGTTGGCTGTTCATCGTAAGGTGACTGGCCATAATTTTTATATAAAAATGCTACTCTGATCAAAAGAGAAATCCATTCCCTTAGACGAAAATGACAAGGCAGTGCCTTGATCCCAAGGTTATAGACCATAAATTTGCGCCCCGACGCTTACAATATTTTCCTATTCCTGGAAGACATTTTATTAACACAGTGGGGGGGGGATCTACTAACAAAATGATGGAAACAAAAGCAAAAGTAATCCAAATGAATTCGGTAAGATTAAAAAAAAATTCCCGGCATCCTTAGTTCGTGCGTCACAAGTTTTTTCCTTACATTTTCCCCAATATATATATATATATATATATATATATATATATATATATATATATATATATTGTCATCCACAGTCTGTTTCGCTGTATCGTAGCTCATCAGTGTGGCTAGACATCAATTGATTGCCTCAAGCCAGGATTGAAACACTACTGATTTGGCATCAATATATATATATATATATATATATATATATATATATATATATATATATATATATATTTGACTCTCCTGTCGAATTCGACGTATGAAGGTCAAGCAAATTATTTCCTAGGAACCGACCGGCCGACATCAGCACATGGGATTTGATTATAGTGGTGAAGGTTTTGTGCGAAACCTGAACAAAACCTTTGAAGGGACGAATACAGAGACTCCCGCAAACGTACCCCTTATGAAGTACCCCAAACGACCCTCCGCAGCCTGAAAACTATACTACGAGTTGACCCAAGCCTTGTGAGTGAAATTAGGTAGACGGAAATTTTGAGGGCCCTTGATAGCTGTGTTAAACCAAAGCCATATATCATCGTAACAAACCCAATAAATAAAAAAGTATATATGCTCCTCCTAACTCTATCACATCTACAATTAAAATGAACTCAAGCTAAACTCAACATAAAATTTGTTACTACTGCATTTAAAGAGGAGAAATACACTGAAAATAGTTTTAACCTTCGCCAATACCCTAATTATTTTATATACAGCCTGAAAGAAAAGGTTTGCGAATATTTAAAAAGGTTTTCAATTCAGATTTGTCCTACGAGTGAGCGAGAGAATTTAGCTATGAAATATAAACAAACAGTGCATTGCCTTTCCTCGATATCATGTTAAATCACACTGATAATGTTCGAAAACTCAGTGTCAATCCCAAATCAAGTAATAAAAATGATCTCATAAATTTCTATTCTCACCACAAAAACAAAATAAAATACATAAACAGAGACTTTGTAGCAATATTTACAAGATAAGGTGAAATTCATTGAAAATACACTTAAACGCCTCCAATACCCGAATAATATCATATTCAACGCAAGAAGAAAGGATCGTCAAGTATTTCAAAATAAAAGAATGATCCATTCACACAAACTTAACGAGACGAAATATATTACTCTACCCACTCTATCACAACTTCAACTGAAAAGAATTTATCTAAGCTTAAGATTTGTTACAACTACTTCTAAAACAGTAGACTTAATTAATACAAAACAAAGTAATAATAAGCTAAAACTTGAAGTAGGAATTTATTCTATCACCTGTGATGATTGCCATAATTAATGCATAGGAGAAACCTCAAGGAATTTAAATAAAAGATTGTATAAAGACAAAACGGATATTTTGTAAAATAGACACGGTGCGTTAGTTGCTCACCGTAATGAACATGACCATAATTTTGATTTAAAAATTTTTACATTAATTAAAAGAGAAATAAATTTATCAAAACGAAAATGTATGTAAAGTGTACTACTTTCTGAGTCTTCCACGGTAATTTGCGTCCAAGCACTTGCAACATTTCACCTTTCTTAATATATCTTCTGTTGTCACAATTTTGGGTTATTAAAGGAAAGCTTTGTGAAACCGTATGAGATCGGCTGAGATGTTTGTCTAGACTCCACGGACGCCAGAAATATTAACATTTTGAATTTAGCTTTCCTTTGGTGCATAAGTATAACTGGTGTTTACGTTTATATCTCTTTTACAAGAACTAAATTATTTCACGCCAAGCAAGGCAATAAAACTACTAAGACGCAAGGGGTTAATGGGTGCATGAGAATATAACGTAAAAACTATTAAGGAGAGAGAGATAATAAAAGAAGAGGAATTAAGAAGGCAGAAGATAGCGATTGACATTGCATTTACATTCAATTCATCACTGACTATGCAGAGCTTTTCGCAGAGTAGTCTGTCGCTTCTTTCTGCAGTAGACCGTTTGTGAACCAAAGCTATACGACCCTGTCCGCCCAGCTATTCAACCAATTAGTGGGTTGTAGGGGAGATGGTTTCATGCCTTTCCCGAGGGTATTTTCACGTAAGAGATTCGGCTTTCTAGTTTTTCATTCCCAGCGAGAAAGAGAAACAGTGGTCACGTTAGAAGTGAAGAGTTGAAGGAGATTTTAGCAGGAACCGGAAACCCAATCAAATCACATCACCATGTTATAAAGAAGACGCCATTTTGTTAAAATGTTATTACAAATGTTTCATCTTTGTTTTTAAATATATTTTTTTCAAATTATTATATTAATATGTTTTAATTCAGTGATGGGGGTCAGTTTATGTCTTATTTACAATTGAAAACCTATTTTCTTTTTTATCTACATTAATATTTTATATTAACCATTTGAGGTCTGCGTACCTGAACAATTTTAACCCTCCTGCCTGAGCTCCTGGTCAAAATTCGCAAATAATGGGTATGCAATGTTTCATGGTAGATATAAAAATAGTTACAAAAATATAACTTCCTGATTGATTTTATCCACTGGGCCATGTGTCCTTGAGTTCTTGGCCCAAAGAGTTAAGACTTTAGTTTTAAGGGCTTATGCTGAACTTGCTTTAGAATTTCGTTAGGGTCAACACCTTAGTTTTAATGTCTTATGCAAACCTTGCTTTACAAATTCGTGATGATTAAGACCTTAGTTTCAAGGTTTACGTTAATTTTTCTTTAGAATTTCGTTAGGGTCAACACCTTAGTTATAATGCCTTATGTAAACCTTGCTTTACAAATTCGCGAGGGATAAGAATTTAGTTTTAAGGGTTTACGCTGAACAAGCTTTAGAATTTTGTGAGGGTCAAATTAGAGTTTCCATGATATTTAACTTAACGAAATAGTAATAGTAACGAAATATATTTTATAAGAGACCGATTTTAAATATTTATATGTTTTTAAGTTTATTACGATGATTTCTTAACTGAGTTAAATGTCATACGAGATCTAAACATGGACGATCATATCTTTTTCGTTTCATCACTGACTATTCAGAGCTTTTCCTACAGTAGTTTGCCATTTCTTTCTGCGGTAGACTGGTTGTGAACCAAAGCTATAAGACACTGTCCGTCCAGCTATACAACTCATAGGTGGGTTGTAGGGGAGATGGCTTCAAGCCTTTCCTGGGGATATTCTCGCGTAAGAGATTCGGCTTTCCGGTTTTTCCTTCCCAGCGAGAAAGAAAAACAGTGGTCAAGCGGAGTCATTCCGATTTCTACTATAGTGAATAGTAGAAGGAGATTTTAGCAGGAACCGGAAACCCAATCAAATCACATCGTCATGTTATAATGAAGACGCCATATTTTGTTAAAATGTTATTACAAACGTTTCATCTTAGTTTTTAAATATAATTTTTTTCAAATTGTTATATTAATATGTTTTAATTCAGTGGTGGGGTCTGTTTATGTCCCGTTTTATGTCATTGAGGTATCCTGTTCCAATAAAAGATCAATTATTCAAACTCAGAGAAAATAGCGGCCACATTTTAATGCCAGAGTTTCTACAAGCGATAACATGATACGGAGCCTTATCGCCCGGTTTTAAAGAGCTGGATCAGTCGACGATCATCCGGGAAGAGGTCCTAAGCACACTGACGCAGCGATGGAAGGTGTACAGCAGAGTGTCCTTGAGGATCAATCAGCTTCTAACCGTCGTCTCTATGCTCAACTAAGCGTAGCCAGTACATCGCTTCAGAAGATTTTGGAACTGGATTTAAAAATGTTTCCATGCAAGATTGAAATAGCCCAAACTTTACTACCAAAAGATACTTATGCGTTTGTAAAAGTTATTTTTTATTTTATATCATTCAGTCTTTCAGTGGCCACCATATATATATATATATATATATATATATATATATATATATATATATATATATATATATATATATATATGAAAAATTTCTCCGATTTAATCGGTAGAGAAGACAATATTTATGAATAAAAAATGACAATAGGAAAACTGGTAATTGCTGACGCGTTTCGTCCAATGTGGACTTTATCAAAACAAAATACGAAAATGAAATTAAATGAACAAGTTTTTGTTTTCCATGTCGATTTAATCGGTAGAGAAGACAATATTCCTATTGTCATTTTTATTCATAAATATTGTCTTCTCTACCGATTAAATCGGAGAAATTTTCATATTTGTCGACATGGAAAACAAAAACTCACACACAGGTTCATTTAATTTCATTTTCGTATTTTGCTTTGATAAAGTCCACATTGGACGAAACGCGTCAGCAATTACAAGTTTTCCTATTGTCATTTTTATTCATATATATATATATATATATATATATATATATATATATATATATATATATATATATATATATATATATATCTTTCACCTATCTTGGTAGCAAAGTCAATTACAGTGGAACTTTAGATGATGATAAGGCTACCAGTGCTTTTGACAAACTTCGCCATCGCTTGTGTAATGAGCGGGGTATTCGACTGGATACGAAAATTCGGGTTTTCATAGCTGTTGTACTTGCCATCCTTTTGTATGGCTCAGAGTCGGGGACTCCATACAGGTACCATATACGCCAGCTGGATATTTTCCATAAAAGCTGTCTGCGTGCAATCTGTGGAGTTAATCTTCAAAATAGGACATCTAACGTAGACCTGTTTAACAGGTGTAATATTGGAGGAATCGAGACTTTTATCATACAGTCTCAGTTACGGTGGACTGGTCATGTCTTGGGAATGTCTGATGACAGGATACCCAAGATCCTAATGTACAGCCAGTTAGATCAGGGCTACAGGAATTTAGGACGCCCATGGCTAAGATACAAAGACAAGCTGAAAAGCAACTTGTCAGCAGTCAATATACCGCATAACACCCTTGAGCGCTTAGCCTTGGAGCGGGTAGAATGGACATCAACGTGTTTTAGTGGACTCAGCAGTTTTCAATTTGCTTGTCTGAATCATCTTCAAGAAGCGAGAACAAGATCTAAAAGGTCAGCCAATCTAACAGTGATCTCATCTCACAATCCTCACACTTGCTCCATATGTGGCCTCCTTTGTAAATCACTAGCGGATCTTAAATGCCACTTAAGATTATCGCACAAAATTTCATAACGGAATCAAGTAAGCTGTCAGATCCTCATACGTCGAAACCGACAGGAGAGTCCATTATTATTATTATTATTATTATTATTATATATATATATATATATATATATTGTCGGCACTGAAAAACTGAAGGGTTTGAGAAAGTTATAACTTGTTTATTTTCGATCTGTTTTATTTTATTCCAGGTTATAGAGCATCCCTTGAAGATTCAAATGGCTACGTATGATATCCAGCAACGAGTAAAACTCATTGAGTTTTTTTTTTATTATTATTATTATTATTATTCCAATGAAAGAACAGTTATTTAAACTGAGAGAAAATACCGGCAACATTTTAATGCCAGAGTATCTCCTAAAAATAGCATGATTCTGGACTTAATCGTCCAGTTTTAAATAACTGGATCAGTCAGCGATCTTCCGGGAAGAGGTCCTAAACGCACTGAGAAGTTATTTTCGTTTTATATCATTCAGTCTTTTAGTTGCCACCCTATATTTTGGTTGTAGAATGAACCAGTTTCAGTGTTTTCTTACATAAACCGGTCGGTTAAGTAATTATATATTCAAATCGTTCAGATCCAGGTCAGCAGGTATAAAATTATATGTGCATTAACACTGTATATTTGATCATATTGTGAATTTTGTAAATAGACATCTTGTAAAATATGCCGACTGGCACGATTCAATGATCAAAGCGGGAATCATTTTATTTTACGTACTGTGGCAGATTTATTCAATATCTGAATAATTTCCCTCCTTTCAAGATTATTATGGGTCTTCCTCACTTGAAACTCCGTAAAATTTAGCCATATTTGATCTGACTACAAGAGAATAAAAAACACGTATTTTCAATAATTAGGGAAAAAATGAAACTAGTAATAAAAAAAGTAGATATGACTGGGTAGAAGATTATTTTACAGGGATTTGTGCAAAATAATCCTGTTATAATTGTACTTGTTTTCTCTTCGTTAGTTCGCACGATCGTTACGTCTTGCCAGTACCTTATAGATAATGGTCAATGTCTTTTTGATCACGTGGAAAGACATGACATATCATAGATATCATAGTGTTTGATGTCTCCAGCTATAACCTCTTAAAAAATGGACTATACGTTTTGATCGGGGAAAATAAAAAAAAAGATATGTACATTAAATAAATAAATACGAAATTGAAGACATGAGTGCTTAAATTTAAATTATTTCAATTTAAATTGTTTCAATTTAAATTATCTAAATTCTGTTTCAGTGAAATGGAAAAAATTGTCAATTTCAAATATTTCGATTTGTACCCCCTTACTTCTGAAAATAACGATCAGCATTCATATTTATCATTGTTACTGTAATATTTTCCTACAGTTAAGCTCAAATATTTAATGATGCGATAGGGGAATTTCTACGGATATTTTAATGTCGTAGAACTTGCCATTAGCTTATTCAATCATTAACTGAAGAATTAAGATTCATCAGAAATTTCAAATAGAAAACCATCATATTTTCACAGGTTAAAACTAATATATATATATTTGGTTAGATTGATGTCATGTCTTTCCACGTGATTGATGTGAGTTTGTGACCCTGGGTTTCACGCTTTTGCAATCGTCAGACAAACTCAGAGTTTGAAACCCAGGGTCGCAAACTCACATCTATCCAACCAAATATGTTAGTTCTATCTCTGATATTGAGCGCTTTCTAATAAGTACCGCACATATTATATATAAATAATTATATATATATATTTATTTATATTTATATACACACTTTTCACACACATACACACACACACACACACACACACACACACACACACACATATATATATATATATATATATATATATATATATATATATTTGTATTTAGGCAGCAATTCTTCTTTCATGCACATTTCATTGAATATAACTGAAAAGGGTGCTTTGATTTAGTCTTTTATACAATTTCTCATGTGATCTTTTTCCGAGGACAAATTATACAAAAACTGTCCAAATGTTTTCTTTCCGAGCGCTTTCGGCTATAAATTTAGCCATTTTCAAGGTTGAAATATATTAACTCTTAACAAGAAATAGATTGTTGTATGTATTTATATAGTTTTCATTTTTCAAAACATGGCCAAGATGTTGTGTCCATGTTCATAGTTAATATTATAAAGTGTTGTATTTTTTTTCTGTATTTATTAATAAGGCTTCCTTTATCTTTAGCCTTTTTTTTTTGTATGTAGATGTAAATTTTGCACGCATATCTTTAAAGAATTAAACAATGTAAAACAAACGCTTATCTATAACGGATTTCCTAATCTGTTGTATTTCCATATTACGTGTTTTCTGTCTAAGGTAGCTTATAGCAATGACGAGAATAGAAATATAAACAATAACATTAATCTTTCTAGTTTTGTTAAAGTTGTTAAGCTTAAATCTTTAACGATGCCATAATGGAATTTCTACAGATATTTTGTGGTCGTAGAACTCGCCATGAGCTTATTCAATCTTTAACTTAAGAATTAAGACTCATCAGAAATTTCACGGAGAGAAACAGTGAAATTTTCACAAGTTCAAACTATTGTGGTTTAAACAGGTAAGTATTTACTGAGGGCACTAAGAGGAAGTTGTACCCCCCCTTGTCAAGTATGGAGGAGGGTGGGAGTTTCTAAGAGACTGCGTAAGATGAGTCAATAATCATTTTAAATAACTAAAAGGTGGTCTTTCAAACCGCGAATGTTGCGAGTCACGGAGGTCATACGTGACAGAGAGAGCAAAAGTATTTTCTTTTTCTTTTTTAAAATTGGGGATTTTTCTAATTTTGACAAAGTTTTAAGAAATTTTCGAGAACTATGACCGTCCATGTCCTGAAGGGACGCGTCAGGTAGAAGAAGAAAAAGAAGAAGAAGGAGTAAAAGAAGAAGACAAAGAAAAGAACAAGAACAAAAGGAAGAAGAAAAAAAGAAGAAAATGAAAAAGAAGAAGAAAAAAGAAGACGAAGGATGAGCAAAAGAAGAAGAAAAAGAAGAAGTAGAAAAATAAGAAGAAGAAAAGAAGAAGAAAAAGAAGAAGAAAAGAAGAAGAAGGAGGAGGATTAAAAGAAGAAGAAAAAGAAGAAGAAAAGAAGAAGAAGGAGGAGGATTAAAAGAAGAAGAAAAAGAAGAAGAAAATAAGAAAAAGAAGAAAATGAAAAAAAAGAAAAAGCAAAAGAAGAAAAAAGAAGAAAATGAAAAAGAAGAAGACAAAGAAGAAAAGAAGAAGGAGGAGGATGAGTAAAAGACGAAGAAAAAGAAGAAAATGAAGAAGAACAGAAGAAGAAGGAGTAAAAGAAGAAAAGGACGAAGAAGAAAAAGAAGAAGAAAAGAAGGAGGAGGAGGAGGAGTAAAAGAAGAAGAAAAAGAAGAAAAAGAAGAAAATGAAAAAGAAGAAAAACAAAAAGAAGAAAAAAAGAAGAAAATGAAAAAGAAGAAAAAAGAAGGGGAGGAGTAAAAGAAGAAGAAAAAAAGAAGAAAAAAGAAGAAAAAGAAGAAGAAAGAAGAAGGAAAGAAAGAAAAAAAAGTAGAAGAAAAAGAAAAAGATATACAAATATGGCTAAAAACATGAACTTAAAATTAAGTGTCCATCAAACGGCCCCTTCCTTCGTGAAGGAACACAAAAAGCTAATTTGCGATAAATGACAATAAAAAGACAATGCCGATTGTCAATCGTTCCACCATTGCAAAAACATCGGACCAAACCTTCCTCCTTCGACTGTTGTGGACGAATCTGCCTCCCAGCATTGGACTGATCATCCACTTGCAAGCTTGGTGCAGACGGGGACAGTCTGTTCCCGAGGTCTTTATTTACGAAGTCATATATATATATATATAAAATGAAATGCAATCATGGAAATAATTTTCACATTGGAGAAAAAAAAAAAAGAAGAAAGGCAAAAGTATTTTCTATCAAATCCTTTTTCATACTTTTATTTCGCTTACCTTCGTAGCGGCATCACATGTAGTGCGGCTGTAATCGCAATCGGTGTAGCTAGGGTAAGAGAGGTTGAAGTAGCCCACACCTCTTCAGGGTGATTCCTTCGTAATGATTAATACACTGTTCATATCTATTTATGGGCGAGAGCAGTTGAAGGAAGAATGTGTGTGGAGGGGGGTGTCAATTTGCTCTACAGAATGAGTGTCATGACTGCTATATTTGACGTCATATATTTTTAGCCAAGTGTCACTTTGATAGCGGGCTCTGTTGTGTCAAATAATAATAATAATAAATAAAATGATTGACGTAATTATTGCAATGTTTACCAACGCTTACAGCATAGCACTATTTAAGAAAAGAAAAGACACAAGGTTTCGACAGTATGTCTGCCTTCTTCAAGTTCTGCTTAAAAATTGTATATAAGTATAAAAATATAAAAAAACAAAAATGTTTCAGTCGTTGTACAAACGTCGCTTGTCTTAAGAAAAACGGTTGTACTGGCAGGAAACCTATTTCAGAAAAAAGTACACAGCAAGAGAGATAGATAGATAGATAGATAGATAGATAGATAGATAGATAGATAGATAGATATGAATAAACTGACATAGAGAGATACATAGACAAATACACAGACAGACAGGCAGATGCACATGAACGCTTCTAAAATACTGTGTTGGTCTAAGCATTTAATTGGAGTGAACCTGCTTGTTTGCTTGAGTAATGTTGTTAGTAATATATATATATATATATATATATATATATATGAAGAAATATAGTCTTAAGGTGTGCTATATTTATGGGATAAAGTGCTCGATATCAGAGATAGAGCGTGTGTAAATATAAAAGTGAACATAGAAGTCAACACTTAGAGGCGACAGTCTGTTTCGTGCTATATACAATCGTCAGGCCACGTGTGCTGTTATTTTCTCGGCTATTTTACGTATACGGGTCAGTGGTGCATTGTGGGTAGTCTATTATGGCGGTTATTTTACCGGAAGTCGTTTATTTATTTATTTGGGTTAAATTATTTTGCTTGTTTTTATTTGATTTTATTTTTTGTTTCTTATTTTATTTATTTATTTATTTACTTATTTTTTTTATTAACGTAGTAAAAAATTTGTTTATATCACTTATTTAATAGTTTTGTTTTGGTTTGAGAATTTAATTAAAGCTATTTGTTCCGTTTTAGGGTTGGTTGTTGTAGTTTATTCTAACTATTATTTTGGCAGGAACAGTTTTTAAATTGTTTTTATTTGGGTTGATTATCTTTATTTGTTTTTCCTAACGGTAACTTTATAGGGATTGGTTTGTTTATTTATTTACTTGGATGAATTTAAGTCAATTTATTTTACTTCCATATTGTCTCGTTTCGGTTTTCGATTTTTAAGTAACGTAGTATTTATCTATTTTTTATTTTATATATATATATTAAGGTAAATGAAACATTGTTTTACTATAAAGCTAGATATTCGGCGACCTGCAGTCAAATCACATCGGATCAGATGTTGGTTTCTCCTGCCAAGGAGGTCACAGGCTGTAATCCTGTCAGAAGATGCATGTGCTTTTTTAATTTTCTTTACTTTGCCGTATAATATATGAAATAATGGTTTTAACCATATTTTAAATCAATTAATTTATAATATTAACGCTCTGTAAATTTACATTGAGCACTATTTTATAAAAAAAATAAAAATATCTATAAGAACACCGGATTATATATCTTACTGTTCTTTCTTTATATATATATATATATATATATATATATATATATATATATATATATATATATATATGAGTCAACATTGAAGTCAACACTTAGAGGCGACAGGCTGTTTCATGCTAGACGCATTCGTCAGGCCACGAGTGTTGCTTTTATTCTCGGCTATTTATATATACAGGTCAGTGGTGCATTGTGGGTAGTCTATTTTGGCGGTTATTTTACCGAAAGTCGTTTATCTGTTTATTTATTTGGGTTATTTTTTTGTTTTATTTATTTGGGTTATTTGTTTGTTTTATCTATTTTTATTTTTATTTCTTATCTGATATATTTATTTATTTATTTTTATTTTAATCGGTGGTTTTATTAACGTAGTAAAAATTTCATTATATCGCTTATTTAATTGTTTAGTTTGGGTTCATTGATTTTGTTTTAATTTTTTCTTTTTCTATTTCGTCTATTCTAACGGGTGTGGTTTGGTAATTTGTTTGGGTTAATTTATTTTACTTATTTTATTATCATTTTGTTTATTTATTTATTTATTTATTCTATTTTATTTTTTATTAATTTTTTTCAGTTTTCGATTTTTTAAGTAACGTAGTAAAAATTTGTTTTCATGTCTGCATTTTGAGATGTACTGGGATCGTTTACTTAATAATTTATTTTTCTCTGGAAAGGTAATGATTGTTATTTTATCCTCCAAGCAAAGTTCGCAAGTTTTGCATTGGTTGTTGTAGGCTGATAATCGTTTCCTTATTTTCCAATATATTTTTGGTGTGATGTGCGTTTTGTTTTTCGGTGGCCTGACGATTGCGTCTAGCATGAAACAGCATGTCGCCTCTAAGTGTTGACTTCAATGTCAACTTTTATATATAAACACGCTCTATCGATATTGAGCAATTTATCCCATAAATATACCTCAAATTAAGAGTATATTATATATATATATATATATATATATATATATATATATATATATATATATATACTATGTAAATAGCACATAACATGCCAGTGTTAATAAAACAGTGCTCGATGTAGTATGAGAGCTATTAATCTCTCTCTCTCTCTCTCTCTCTATATATATATATATATATATATATATATATATATATATATATATATCCCTCACCGTTTGCAGGACTCAGAGCTCCATGCAAAACGCAATCTTCAGGTGTTGAGTACAGATTGAGCGTTACGTAAATTGAATTTTAAAAACTGAACCCCTGGCCGTTAGGATTAAACTATAGTCTTTAAAAAAATTATAAGATGAGTATTCACCAAATCTGACGCTTACAGTCCTTCCTAGGGGAAAAAAAGTGTATCTTTGAATTTAGAGTAAACACTCACACCCACACCCACACACACACAACTGACCCTTTAAAGAGAAAATATTATGAAAACATATTTATAGCAATACCACCAACTATTAAAACACGTTTAAAAAACCTACAGTACTTTACCATTTTTTCTACAGATCCATTATTCATGAAACTAGCTTATCTCTTCCTAATGAATAAAAATCAATGAAGATATATACAAGATACGTACGAGATATGCTTTCATGAAAAATCAAACCAAAACAAAAATTTTCAAAACATCCTGCAGTGTCTCACTAACTTTTACACACTTTAGCGTCCAGAATGTTTCTTAAACTTATTTGAGTATTATCTCTTACTTCTTTAGACGTGACACGTATCTAAGCCTAATACAACATTGCATTAATCTGCGTCTCTTTGCTTTTTATCCTTTTTATCATCTCTATCTTGATCTCTGACGAAGCTTTAATAAAGTAAAACATGTTTGATTGAGACCTGTTTCCGACTTGTTCTTTATCTTATTATTTTATCGTATTCCTAGACATAATATATATATATATATATATATATGTCTGTGTGTGTGTGTGTGTGTGTGTGTGTGTGTGTTTGTTTGTTTGTTTAGGCAGCAAATTCTCTTTTAGGCATATCTGATTAAGAAAATTGCAAACATTATGTCTGCTTATTTTTAGCATAATCCGTTTATATTCACGAATATTTTTTCCGTGTGTTACAATCAAATTATGCAAGATATGCACTTTATCAGTTAAAAATACACACACACACACACACACACACACACACACACACACACACACACACACACACACACACATATATATATATATATAATCGAATTTACAAGGATTTTGGAAGAATTAGAAAACAAACATTGGAACTGGGAGAGAGAATGGAACTGGGAGAGAGTTCCACAAGTGCTATAGAAGAAACTTCTAGCAGAGAACTTACGGTTACGTCTAACTAATTCACTTGTAAATTGATGCGACCATACTACCAATGTAGAAATGCGCGTAAATTCATAAAATCTGCGTTCTATAGCTAAGAGTTCCTCCGAACATTTACCAAAAAAGTACTGATAAAAAAATGGCAGAGAGGCGAAAATTTATGGTGGTGGGAAAGTGACTGAACCCGAGACGCCAGGTCAGAACCAATAACATTGCAGATACCTCTTTGGATTTTATCAAGAATCACTAAATATATAGCAGAAGCACCAGACCATATTGGCATTTCAAAGCATGGATGAATCACTTATAAATATGTAAGATAGATTCTGGAGAGAAGATTCCTCTTTGGATTTTATCAAGAATCTCTAAATATATAGCAGGAGCACCAGACCATATGTGGCAGTAATATTCAAAGCATGGATGAATGGTAGACTTATAAATATGTAAGATAGATTCTGGAGAGAAACATTGCAGATTCCTCTTTGGATTTTATCAAGAATCTCTAAATATATAGCAGGAGCACCGGACCATATGTGGCAGCAATATTCAAAGAATGGATGAATGGTAGATTTATAAATATTTAAGATTTAGGAGAGAAAAATTATCTAAGAAGGAATGTGGTCCAAGCTTTCAACTTTCTTAAGATTGGACAATATTTTCCGTATATATCCCAATGAAATGTTATTTTGTTACCTTCTACGTAGAGTGGCTCTTGGGCCTTGAACATCAGTGTTAAAAAAAAGGAAAAATTTAGAACCTATTTTTAAAATTTTGGACTACCTCATCAATAAAAATTCATTAAAGTGTTGCACTTGATTTTGGCACGGTGGAGTAATGGATAGCGACTTGGATTGAGGAATCGGAGAGCCGAGTACGGATTTCAGTCGAATCTATTACATTCACTTACGTGTTAATACCCTTGGGAAAGGTATGAATCCTATTCTTCTCCCGCCTCCCCAAGCTATGGGTTAATAGCAGAGCTGACCAGCTTCTTTTGCCTTGGATGGCAACTGGTCTACCGCAGAAAGAAATGACAACCTACTGTGTCAGTCATGTATCGAAAGATACATGATCGCTTAAGCGTGTATCATGGCATATAAGTGACTGTCTGATCTTGTTTTAAAATATTTTAAGTCTGTTTATTGATTTAGTAAGGTACTTTTTGTGATAAAATTAGTCTACCATTCTGATTACTAAGTAGATTAGTGTCCGCTTCGGAACATCAGCTACTTACACAGTTCTTTGATAGTTTCTTATGAAAATTAGTCATCCATTTTTATGGCCTTGTACCAGATTAGTCGAAAAAAGAGTAAATATGTACATAATTTATCGTTGAGCCCGACACATTTTTGTCGTTGTGGAAGCCAGTTTAAAATATGCAATATTTGCGACCATATTTTTTTTCTTTTTCTAATCTTTTTCTTTAAAGGAAAACTTAAAACAAATGTCGTACAATAAATGGCATGTCAAATTCAGCAGGAATTTGCAAGCAGAACTGAAGCGTTTATTGATGGAAATGGGTTGACAGCCATCGTGATTGATAAGGGAAAAAAAAGACATTTGACTTTATTGTAAGCTACAGTAAACACACACTGAAATAGCACAGAAACAACAGGCTATATCAGGGGAGAAGAAGAAGAAAAAAAATCCCCACCAACTAAATCTCTTTTATAAGTTAATAAAGATGGAGGTTATGGCCTTTTGGTGGTGTCCCCAAAGAGATTAAAGAAAACTGGAACAAGTATTAGAAATTTGGGCAACTGGGGGAGGGGGAGTGCGTTGTCTACATCATGTGACTGAAGGCAAGTTCTTGAGATTCGAATAGATATGCTGTCAGTAGAGTTCAAAATTATAATACGATAGACAAGATCAATGCATGAAATGACATGGAAGTGTCTTGGAGACGCTGACAAAACACTGAAGGAAGCAGAATTCATAGAAAGAGGTAAAACTATTCTGAAAACAACGTTAATAAAATCGTCAAAAATACAAAGGAAAAGAACTGGAATTTTATTCAAATTTGCTTTGTAAACCTAGCGAGAACTTCTACTCAGTGGCGGCGGGAATGCTTAAAATATTACCCAGTAGTGACATTCTTATACGGAGAACTGTGGAAAGGGCTTACGTTCGACCATGTATAAAAATAGTGATATGAAGAGGAGACTTGAAGCAACAGAAATCTTTATCTATCTATCTATATCTCTGAGATGAGGTATTATGATTACTTACATTATTTACATTATTCGGACTGTTATCCTCATCTTCATTGCCATATTCACAAGGACACATGGCCAAGTGGATAAAGACGTTGCTTAGATCCAGTGACTAGCTTCTAGTGATATAATGGCTGTCTATATCTCTGAGATGAGGTATTATGATTACTTACATTATTTACATTATTCGGACTGTTATCCTCATCTTCATTGCCATATTCACAAGGACACATGGCCAAGTGGATAAAGACGTTGCTTAGATCCAGTGACTAGCTTCTAGTGATATAATGGCTGTCTATATCTCTGAGATGAGGTATTATGATTACTTACATTATTTACATTATTCCGACTGTTATCCTCATCTTCATTGCCATATTCACAAGGACACATGGCCCAGTAGATAAAGACGTTGGTTAGATCCAGTGACTAGCTTCTAGTGATATAATGGCTGTCTATATCTCTGAGATGAGGTATTATGATTACTTACATTATTTACATTATTCCGACTGTTATCCTCATCTTCATTGCCATATTCACAAGGACACATGGCCCAGTAGATAAAGACGTTGGTTAGATCCAGTGACTAGCTTCTAGTGATATAATGGCTGTCTATATCTCTGAGATGAGGTATTATGATTACTTACATTATTTACATTATTCGAACTGTTATCCTCATCTCCACTGCCATATTCACAACGTTTCAGCCGTTGTACGCTCCGGTCTTCTTCAGTTACTGAATAGTTGAACAGAGTTTAGGAGAAATAACAGAAAAACATTTCCGAAATTTGTGGAAACTGGATCAGGCTCAAATGTGGCAATGTTGGGCGCCCTCTTGCAGTAGTTGCATCATTTATATTTTGATGAATATTTAATCTTTAAGGTCACTCATATCATGTCACAAAGTTTTAATGTTTGCATAATTGTAAAAACGCTTGATTCCATTGGTGAAGTCGAATTAAAAAGAATAAAAACTTGTAATTCCAACGGATAATTTATTGTTAAAACATATTTTGGAAAGCTTTTGCAAACGTTGATCACTCTTGAGAAATCAATGAAACAGTGAATAAGCTACATTTGATACGTTATAAATTCAAGTTAAAAAAATTTGAATTTTTTTTTTCTTTCTGACATTTCTTTCTTTAAGCAATTCTCAAACTTTCAGCTTACGTATGTCCCGTGAACTCAATTCAATTAGATTTTTTTGTAAATTTGAATATATAATGCATACAATGTAGCTCAGTCACTGTTTCATTCTTTCTAAATTATTCTCTTCACTAAAATCATTTCAGCTTAAAAAAAAAAAAAAAGATTTTCAAATGAAACATTGCCAGGTAAGTTATTTTTTTTTGTAGCCAAATGTCAAATGGATTTCTGAAAAGGAAAAAAAAAGATTTTTTACTAATTTAAATTATTTATAATAATTAATCCATATTAAGAATTTAAATTGTGGTTCATGCAATAAAGATTTTCTGGTTAGACAATGTTTATGAAAGAAAAAAAATTGGGAAAGATTATTGGCTTGGATTTGTTTTTTATGGCTTATCAACCTATTGCAGGTTATTTAAAGCCAGAAAATATTTTTAGATTGCAAGAATTTTTTTTAAAAAAATAATGGTTTAACGATACAAGTCTTACTAATTAACCCATAGCTGGGGGAGAATAGGTGGATTCATACATTTCCTGGGGGCATTTGCGCATAAATCAATATAAAGAACCAAACTTGAATTGGAACTCAGCTCTCCAATTAACAATTCCAAGCCATTATCCATTACACCACCTGCAGAGCCAAGCTTACAGTATGTGTTATTCCAAAGTGGTCACCCATCTAGGTATTGAACAGGCTTGATATTGTTTAACTTCAACAACTGTACGAGAATTGTTGTTTCAATGTGATTTCGTGTAAGGCAAAGAAATTATTCTCTTAATTGTAAAAACACTTGATTTCATTGGTGGTTGAATTAAAAAGAATAAAAAACTTGTAATTCCAACGGATAATTTTATATTTTGGAAAGCTTTTGTAATCCTTGATCATTCTTGAGAAATCAATGAAACAGTAAAATAAATGAATCGAAATAAAGGGTGTTCCAATAACTTGGATCGATTTTAAATGTGAATTAAGTTTAAACATCTAATGATTTTTTTTCTTTTTCTTTCAGATTTAACAACTTAAGTCTTTCGCAATTTCAACCATGGAAAGATTAACAACCAAACATGATAAAGTTATCGAAGCCTATTACGAAGATGGCCGTTCAAACAGGATTTGAATGAGAAGTTCCCAAGTCACATCATCTCTCGAAACAGCGAAGTCAATTGGCCTCCACGATCGTGCGACTTGACTCCTTTAGATTTCTTCCTTTGGGATCATCTCAAAAGTAAGGTCTATGCCAACAAGCCAAGAACAATTCAACAGCTGAATGATAAGATAATAAGGCATATTGGTGAGATCAACGAACAACTATTCAGAGATGTCATCAAAAATTTTGACCATCAAGTGGAGGTGTGCCGCCGAAACCTTGACGGACATTTGGGCGATATTATTTTTTACACATAATTGCCATGACTTAAATAATAGGATCCAATAGAGAAATAAATAAATTTTCATTAATAACATTGATTTATTTACTGCTGACTTTGATCCGTCTTAATGAAACACCCTTTATATAAAGTTTGAATGTTATTTATTTTATTTATGATATTCATTATTATTATTATTCTATATTTTTACTTTTATTTGTTAATAATAATAATGTCCCTACAAATATTTTAGATGGGACATTTGAAAACCCACGCAGTACTAATACAGTAACAATGTCTCACTGTAATAATGGAGGCTTAAAAATAATTCGGCTTTGTATATATTATTCCAAAACAAACAATAAATAGCATGAAAGAAAGATTTGTTCTATTTTGGGGACATATTTCATTTAACCATTTCTAAATAAAAACAATTGCCTTTTCAAGTGTTCTCCGAATAAAGTTTTAAACTGCTATTGTTAAAATACTCTATATTCTATTTATAGTGGAGCACAAGTATTCTAGTGTTCAGAGAAATAAAAACGTATGTAGAAATAAAATTAAAAGCATATTAAATTGTAAATTAAAGTCTTATAATTTTATTTATTTTTGTGCATTGATGTGTGTGTGTGTGTTTGTATTTTTGGTTGCATTTTTTTTTTAAGGTGGCATGTAATAAAAGGAAGGACTCACTTCGTATTATAACAAGCAATGTCACGAAGAGAGAAGCTGAATGTCTTGACTTTCCAACGGTCCTTAGCGAAGAGACTTGAGTTCGACATCTTTTGGTGCGAAGTCCGTTTTCAAGGAGGAAATATTTCTGTTGCATTCTGGGAGAACTTGTTTTATTTTTTTGGTTTATTTAGTTTATTTTAAAACAAAGTTTTAATGTTATTTATTTTATTTTATTTATAATATCCAGTATTATTATTTTATATTCTTACTTATTAGTAACTAGCAGTAGAACCTGGCGTTGCCCGGGGATGTAACAGTAAGAGATAGATCAAGTATCGACCATCATAAAGACTGAAAAATAAAATTGTCAAAGATTATTGTTTAAGGTTGACAGACACGCATGTCTTAATTAGTTTTTTTTTTTTTACGAATTGGTCAAACCCAAACTCAAAAAAAATCATTGTTTTCAATCGTTATGAGTCTACCGATTGAATAGAATTTTATTATAAACAATTGTCTTGTAAATGGAATTTTTAAAACATTCGGAATGTAAAAATAAAAAAAAAGTGTGCAAGACAATAAGAAACACTACCTGCCAAAAAAAAGTGAAGTTTTGTTGAAATCGGTTGAAAAATGTAGGAAATTCGATCCCATATATGAACGAACACACACACACACACACACAAACAAACAAACAACCTGGCTTTTATAAGTATAACTCGATATGAGTTGTCTCCCTTTAATTTTCGCGACAGCGATGCCTCTTAAACGTGTTTTCGAATTGATTTTATGCAAAAACAATTGTGTTTTTCCAATTTTTGGCGCTGTCAGAACCACTGCTAGGTAATTTTACGTAATCCTGTGAAGTTTTGTTGAAATCGGTTGAAAAATGTAGGAAATCCGATCCAATATATAAACGAACAGACACACACACACACATACACACAAACAACCTGAGTTTTATAATAAGTATGATAATAATATCCTTAAAAATGCATGGCATCTTCGATGATTTTTTTTAGAACTGCGCTAGTTAGACTAAACTACTTTTATTCTATGTTAGATTAAATTCTTTGCCATTATCATCAGAGAAATTAACATCAAGGCCTTTACGAACATAGCTCTAGGGTTTTTCATATTCAATACGCTTCGGTTCAAATTCTCTTTTATCATTGTCTCCTTTTCCCTCCAGGATGGTAAATGGAGACTTTGGTTTTATTAGTCATTTTAAAAGATGGATTTCTGAAAATGGATTACTTACAGTTCGTTCACTGTTTTTTTTTCTTCCTACAGTTCCAGAGTTTGAGGCATACCTGGTATTTTTTTTTAAATGGTCCCCAAAATAGTTCTTTTGTAATTTAAATAAGAGTAAATTATTATACATGGTTAAAAAAAAAGTGAGATATATTTTATAAAGAAATTTTATTAAGACAAAAAGAAAAAAAAAGCATTTTATAATTAAATTTTGCTCTCGTCAAAATATCTTCCTTTAGCCTTGATTACTGCAGCATAAAATTTTGAAACTAAACTTAATATTTAAACTAGTTTCTTTAAAAATGGATAAGAAATTGGGGAAAAAATATTTCGTGTCGTTATTTATCATGTCAAACTCCTTTTTAATTTAAGCGGTTCCAAAATGGACCTTCCCTATAGGTAGATTATGGCGATCGTTTTCAGGCTAATCGTTAAACACAATTCGCTAAACACCACCGAGAAGGGATCCACAATATGTTGCATGTTATTCTTAGACGAAGATCACAATCGCTAACGCATTAGTGTAGACAATAAGCTTTCGCACCAGGCCGTCTTATATTCAAAATCTTAACCGTTGTTCGCTATTTGATGTGAGAATCCTTTAAAGGCTATCAGGAAGATCACGGTAAAGTACAATGTGGAGTCGGCGGTGTTTCTTTCCTTTCCACGATTCGCAACCAAATTTCGATCAGAGAGCTTACCCCCTCCGTCGATATCTGCTTTTATTCCTTCATGGAAATCTCTAAGAACAGAAACAAACTTATCAGGGCATCTAAGCGTGTATCTGAGGCATTTCTATTCACATTATCAAAAGCCTTTGTTGAATCAATGACGACTTGACATAGGTCAACCTTTTACTCGAATATACATGAGTATTTATGCATAGGGAGATATATACATAAATGATAACTGGCTACTCGTTTTTTAATACAGCCGGCCGTTTGAATGGCTAGCCAATCCCTGTTGCAGACACCAGCTCAGATAAATTCTAATTTGCTCAACAGCTACAGAACCCATCTGTAGTTTATACGGTGTCTATCCTAAGTGGT
>CAHIKZ030005550.1:1115000-1152500 GCA_903632075.3 Acanthosepion pharaonis
CGTACCAAACAAGCTGACGTAGAAAAACCCGTACCCATCAGTGGCTACGTAGTGCAGGGTTGAAAATTTCAAATATGTGTCGCGTGAGGACATCAACAATTACAATTGTAGCTGGAGTCCTCAGTCTGATCGGAAAAGTTTTCGATAGATTCATTGAAGGGATTCCTGGTAGCCCAGACCTTAAAGAAATAGAAAATATTGTACTCACGTGTACAGATCACGCCTTATGAAGGGGCTTTATCTATGTAAAATATGAGTGATTTAACGGGGGTTTTTTTTGTTTTGTTTTTTTTTGTTTTTTGTTTTTTTGTTTTTTGTTTTTTTAAATTAAATAGAAAATATTATGGTGTCATTTCTGGCCCTAGGTTTCTGGTTGGAACCCGGAAAAATGAGTATACACCAGGAACTAAGAGAAATCAAAAATAATAATAATAATAATAATAATAATAATAATAATGTAAAAGACAGCAAAGACGAATGCAACCGACCAGATACAGAAGCGATGGCAAGATAAACCGCTTAATGGCCAATATTCTGCCCGTACCAAACAAGCTGACGTAGACAAAACCCGTACCCATCAGTGGCTATGTAGTGCAAGGTTGAAAGCTGAAATTGAAGGCTTTATCCTTGCTGCACAGTCCAATGCTTGTTAACTAGGAATTATCAAGCACATATACTAAAATATTGTGTCAGCCCAAAATATCCAGAAACAATCGATCATCTTGTATCAGGTTGCACGGTGTTGTCCCCCACTGAATATAAAACCCGACATGACAGAGTGGGCCAATATCTGCACTGGAAAATCTGCAACTTCTACGAGAAGAAAACTGAAAGAAAATGGTATGAACACCACCCAGGCCCGGTTGCGGAGATAGGACCTGTTACAATTCTATGGGACTACACAATACACACTGACAGAACAATCAAGGCCAACCGCCCAGATATTGTTATTAAAGACCACAAACAAAAACGGTGCCTCCTTATTGATATGGCAATCCCTGCTGACTGCAATGTATCTTTGAAGATATTCAAAAAGCTGTCAAAATACAAGGACCTTGAAATCGAAATCTCAAAAATGTGGCATATGGGAATATCAACAATCCCTGTTGTAGTCGGAGCCCTAGGACTGGTTGGAAAAGATTGCAGTAGACTAATTGAAGGGATTCCTGGAAGTCCATGCCTCAAGGAGATACGAAAAATTGTTCTGACAAGTACAGCCCACACTTTACGAAGGGCTTTATCTATGTAATTTTTTTCTGTCAGTGGAAAGTGACATGAAGCCATTTCTAACCTTAGGTCTCTGGTTGGGAGCCGGAAAGAAATGTGTACACGTCAGAAATCAAAGGAAATAATAATAATAATATTAATATTAATAATAACTTGCAATTCAAATAGAGGGCCTTTTCCAGGCCGGATGTCGTGGTTTAGTTTTCGTGAACAAATAGAAGAAAACTCTGTAAACAGTAAACATCATGGTTTGCGAATACTGCGGAGAGTCCTGGTATACTCTGGAAACTTGCTCTAATTTGATTATCTGGGAAAACCACCAGTAACCCGGGGTTGTGAAGACTCAGAGACTAAAGATTAAAAATGGGAATCCTTCATTGAAATTAGAAATTCCCTTACAAAACTGATATTTAGATAGATTGCCTTCTTGTTTCGAACTGAACTGATTTAATTGTCGTAAAAAGTGAAAACATTTTTTTTATTATTAATTAGATGACGTGTTTGTCCCGACGGACTCGAGTGCGAATGAAGAAAAAAAAATTAAGAAAAAATGATAGAAAAGTTAACTGACAGTCATTCTAATAATTATGAGAACACTGGGAGGAGATGTAGAAAATTAATCAAAGTTAAGTCACAGGATAAAACAATGAAAAGAAAGTTGATACTGATAAATTAATGGCAGTGAATGTCAGCCAATTTTCAGAAAACACTGATGATTAATTAATTATGTAAATAATCATAATAATAATGTCCTGATGACTCCCCTCCACACACACACACACACACACACACATACACACACACACACACACACATACATAAACACCAGGCATGAATCTTGCAGCTTATGTTTTTTTGTGACTGGTTAAATAAGATGGCGACAGTGAGGTTCCCGGCCTTATCACGCTGAAACAATTGTTACGTACGATCACCAAAATTAAGCAGCGTAGAGCCTGGTCAGTATCCAGATGGGTAACCGCTTGGGAATAGCAGATTCTGTAAGCTTGGATGTTATAATGTTTTAATGGAGCCGATTTCCATTTCCCGTCAGTTTCGTAATATTCACTAACCTTCAGAAAGGCATGAATCCACCTATTCTCCTCCCACCTATGGGTTAAATAGTAAGACTTGTGTCACTAAACAATTATTATTTAAAAAAATAAAATTCTTTCAATGTAAGAATAGTTTCTGGCTTTAAATTACCTGCAATGTGTTAAGCCGTAAAACACGAATAAATCTATCAATCGAATGCATTTCAGCTACATGGGCATGTCTTTTCGATATACATATGTTCACTGGAATATAAATGTACAGAAACTAACGTGACCAAAAAGTGAGGGATCAGTTTATATATTGATTGTAATATAATCCCCCAATTTATATTCATATAATTTCTTGTAGGCATGTCTTTTAGATTTATTTACATTCTCTGGAATATAAATGTATAGAACCTACAATGACCATAAAGTGAGGGATCACTTTATATACTGATTGTAATATAAATTTGATCCCCCACTTTATATCCATATTATTTCTCCTAGGCATGTTTTAGATTTATTTATATTCTCTGGAATAGAAATGTATAGAAACTACAGTGGCCACAATATGAAGGATCAGTTTATACATGGATTGTAATATAGAATTGCTCCCTCACTTTATATCCACATTATAATTTCTTGTAGGCATGTCTTTTAGATTTATGTACATTCTCTGGAATAAAAATGTATAGAAACTAACGTGGCCAAAAAGTGAGGGATCAGCTTATATATTGTTTGTAATATAGAATTGATCCCCCATCACATTATAATTTCTTGTTTCGGATTAGGTAGGAATCCCCAATTTTTAACCTTCCCAGCTATGGTTAATTAGTAAGAGTTGTATCACGAAATCGTTATTATCTCAAAGAAAATCAATTTTTACAATTAAAAAAAAATTCCTGGCTTTAAATAAATTTCAATGGGTTGATAAGCCGTAAAAAAACAAATCATATAATTACGATGGGCTAAAGTAGATATTACATGCAGTAACACGGATTTCTCTGTCACTTGCCTGAAACAAGTCGGACCTGTACCGAAGGGGCTGACACGCGGTGCATCTCTTTAAATGAGCGAGAATTTTGACATGTCCATGTGTCGATACGGGTGTTTCTCTTTTTTAAAGCCCTGCAATATGACAGGCAGGACTTATTTTTTATTGTTTTTTACGGTTTACCAACACTGCAGGTTATTTAAACCAGGAAAAAATATTTTTAATCTATAAGAATTATTTTTAAAGATAATAATGGTTTAGCAATACAATTCTTACTATTTAACCCATAGCTAGGAGAAGAAACGGTGGATGCATATACTTCCCAAGGGTGTTTCTGGGTATTTGAATATAATGAATCCAACAGGAACTGGAAATCGGCTCTCCCATTAAAGATTCTTAGCCATTATACATCATACCTTTCTTACACCCAAACTTACAGCACGCGGTATTGCCAAGCGGTCGCCCATCTTGGTGCTGACAAAGTTCGGCGTTGCTTAACTTCCGTGATCGCACAGGTATTAGAGTTTCAACGTGATGAAGGCGTAAGTCATAGGTAAACCGACTTGGGAACACCCTCCATCAGAGTTCGTTTGAGGGACAATTTGACGACCTGAAGGACATTTCTAATAATAATAATAATAATAATAATTATTATTATTATTATTATTATTATTATTTCCTTGGATTTCTTTTGTATATACATTTCTTCTGGGTCCCAACAAGTAACCTAAGGTCAGAAATGGCTTCATGACATTTTCGATGGATCAATTTTGTAAAAAAAAAAAAAAAAAAAAAAAGATCACATAGATTTAACATAGCTTTACTTGTACATTATTTACATTATTCGAAATATTGTCATCTTTGTCGCCATATTTATCACAACGTTTCGGCCGTTGTACGCTCCGGCCTTCTTCAGGTGGTTGGAATTTCGAACTTTACTTGTGAATACAATTTTTTATATTTCTTTAAGGCACGGTCTGCCAGAAATCCCTTCAATGAGTCTATTGGAATCTTTTCCAATCAATCCCAGTGCTCCAAGTACAATGGGAATTACTGATGTACTCATGTGCCACATTTTTTTAGATTTCCACTCCAAGATCAAGATTTTTCTTTGGAGTTCTTCAAGTATGCAATGCGGTCTGCAGGGACTGCCATGTCAATACGAAAGCAGGTTTTGTTTTTGCGGACTTTGATCACGAGATCTGGGCGATTAGCTTGGATTATTCTGTCTGTGTAAGTTGTAAATCCCAGAGAATTATTACAGGTCCTATCTCGGTATTTGAGTTCATACCAACATCTTGCAGCATCCTTTCTGTAAAGTTGCATATTTTCCAGTACAGATATTGGCCCACTCTATCATGCCGGGTTTTATATTCAGTGGGTACTAACACTATGCAACATGATGGTAAATTGCATCTGGTTATTTTTCACAGAATCTTCGTTTAGGGTAAACACAAATGTTATTATTATTATTATTATTAGTCTATGTTATCTTTCCTGGTTTGTATCCTGTAGAGCCGAGTCCAAGCTATGGTCCTTAGGCCCTATAGAAGAATTGTCATTTAAGTGATAGCACTTTTCTTAGTATATGGGATGTCCCGAGTAGGGTGATCTATTGGACACCTTGTATGTTGATGTTACCTGGAACACTGTTAGTAAAATTATCCATCCCTTTTCTCACGAATCCCAGTGCTCCCATTACTATTGGTACACTCTCAGTCTTCATTCCCCACATCCTGTTAATCTCGATCTCCAGGTCCTTATATTTGGACAATTTCTCGATAATTTTTTATGGACGTGTTTCTCTCAGATGGTACTGCTATGTCAATAAGCATACACTTCATGAATTTCTTATCTTTTTTATTATTATTATTATTATTATTATTATTATTATTTCATTGGATTCCTGTTGTATTCACATTTTCTTCCGGGTCCCAACCAGAGACATTAGGTCAGAAATGGCTTCATGACATTTTCCACTGAATATTTTTGTAAGAAAAGAAAAAGGAAGGAAAATATAAACAAAATAATATCACACGCATTTTACATAGATAAACCTCTTCGTAATGTATGAGCTGTACTTTTGAGTAGGGGCGACCAGGAATCCCTTGAATGATTCTACCAGAACATATTTCAATCAATGTTAGGGCTCCAAACCAAAGGGAATTATTGATGTCCTAATGTACAACATTTTTAAAATTTCCACTTCAAGATCCTTGTATTTGAGAGTTTACTTCTTCTTCTTATTATTATTATTAGTAGTAGTAGTAGTAGTAGTAGTAGTATTAGTAGTAGTATAATTATTATAATTATTATTATTATTATTAGCAGTATTATTATTATTAGTAGTAGTATTATTAGTAGTAGTATAATTATTATTATTATAAGTAGTAGTATATAATTATTAGTAGTAGTAGTAGTAGTAGCAGTAGTAGTATAATTATTATTAGTATTATTATTAGTAGTAGTAGAAGTAGTATAATTATTATTATTAGTAGTAGTAATATTAGTATAATTATTATTAATAGTAGTAGTAGTATAATTATTATTATTAGTAGTAGTAGTAGTACTATTATTATTAGTAGTAGTAGTAGTAGTAATAGTAGTATAATTATTATTATTAGTAGTAGTAGTACTATAATTAATATTATTTTAGTAGTAGTAGTAGTAGTAGTAGTAGTAAATAAAATGGCTAAGGTAATTCTTACAATATTTTTTAACATTAGTGAAGAGCATGATTTGAGAAAATAAAGACAAACTGTTTGGTAATGTTCAAAAATATTTCGACAGTACGTCTGTCTTATTCAGGTTATGTTTCATAATTATATACAAGTATAAAAAGTATATATATATATATATATATATATATATATAATTTTTTAAAGTAACTTAAACACAACAGACATATTATCGAAATACTGACTTTTATTTTTATTTTCTTAAATCGTGCTTATTGTTCGAATAAAACATTCCTATAATTCTAGTTACATACACAAAATAGTCCGTTATTTTCAGTTAAAGTAAAATAAAATTGATCCTTGATAATGGCTAAAAGAATAGCCGAAAACGCTTGGATATATAAAACATTCGGACAATTTTTACATAATTTATTTTTATGTCCTGAAAAGAAAACAAAATTGTAAGAACACATGGAAAAATCTATAAAAAATCTAAACCAAAGAATGTTGTCAGTCGTTTTTTAACGCAACTTGCCTATATATATATATATATATATATATATATATATATATATATATATATATATATATATATAATTTACGTATATATATATATATATATATATATATATATATATATATATATATATATGTATATGTATATATATATATATATATTAGTAAAACATAAAACATTACTTGAGTTCTAGCAAAATGTAGGCTCACTACAATTAAAAGATTAGAGCATTTATGTAAATAAATATATGTAAATATATAAATATATGCATTGCACATAAAGTGGTTGTGTTATTGAAACAGTGCCCCAAGTTATATATATATATTATTGTGTATATATATATATATATATATATATATGAAGAAATATAGTTTTAAGGTGTGCTATATTTGTGGGCTAAAGTGCTCAATATCAGAGATAGAGCGTATGTAAATATAAATATAAAAGTGAACATTGAAGTCAACACTCAGAAGCGACAGCGGCCTGACGATTGCGCCTAGCATGAAACAGTCTGTCGCCTCTGAGTGTTGACTTCAACCACACACACACACACACACACACACACACACACACACACACATATATATATATATATATATATATATATATATATATATATATATATGTATATATATTTGATGTACCCCCAAATCTCTAAAAAATATTAAAGATTTATATGTTTTTTTTGTTCCTGCTTCGATCGTATAAAAAAAAAAATTAATAAGAATTTAAAAAGAAGACTATTTAATCTTTTCACTTAAATCAACATTTTGTCCACGAAAGGGAATTAAAAAAGGCGGCCATGAAATAAGTAAATCTTTTAAAATATGTACTAGCACTTATAAAGGGTCCTTCAAAATTAAATGCTATATGTTCAAATACCTTCAAATACACTTTACTAATAAGGGATTGTAAACAATACGAATTCTGATAAAATTACAAATAGAGTTTAAGTTTAAGTGCGAAACATGACTCCTTCTTCACAAAACGCATAACCTGTTCTACACAAACTCATATATATATATATATATATATATATATATATAGACATTTTTATGTTTATACATTTACTGCCTTTAAACTTCAATCTTCCATTATTTTCTCACGTATATTCATCTTGGCGTATCCAAATGTAAACAAATCACGTCACACATTTATGAAATGGACAAAGTCCGACAATTATATTGAAGACATTTTTATAGATACAAATATTTAAGTAAATGCTTTGTTTATAATAATCGGTTAAGAGCACTGCAGGTTAAATGACGATTCCTTATACTGAGTCGAATCTTGTCGGAGGACGAATATTTTCTATGAAAATTTCTCGGACATTCAGGCCGGTAAATGTTGTTTAATACTGTTTATTATAAAACAGAGCATTTACTTAAATATTTGTATCTATAAAAAGAATGTATAAGCATAAAAATATCTTAAATATATATATAGATAGATAGATAGATATACAGTGTAACCCGGATATAAGAGACCCGGATATAAGAGAAACCCGGATATAAGAGAGATTTTATCTGGTCCCAAATTAGAGCCTGTGTTAATGTATATAAAATAGACCATTTCGGATATAAGAGAAACCCGGATATAAGAGACTTCTTCTCCGGTCCCGACAACTCTCTTACATCCGGGTTACACTGTATCGCCTTCTTTTACTTTTGCATGTGATGACCACTCATATCAAGACTTACACCACTTTTTGTTGCTGTTGACGCCTCCCCCTTCCTTTCTATTGTTCATCTTTTTTCCTTTGCTTTTCTTTTTTCTTCCTTGTCTTGTCTTGTTTTTTGTTTTTTTGTTTTATTTCAAAACTTTATCATCGATTGTAAAATTCTTGTAATTTTACAAGATGAAAATGAGCATTTATATAAGGTTATCTTAATACCGGTTCTATGAAATATATGGCTCTGTTTATTATAAAATTATTGAGCCATATGCTTGAATCATTTTTAATATTTAATATTTTATATTGTGTTCATAGGATTCACTTGGATTACATACAAAGGATTATACTATATATATATATATATATATATATATATATTAATAAATACACATATACGTACGTTTGTAGTGCAACTAAGTTACTTCATCAGGCACAAATGGTAAATGAACGATTAAATAGAGAATTTGAAAGAAAACAACTGTATTAAATCGTTCATTTAACTTTTATGCTCTTTGAATTGGTTAACCATGAAATTCTGAGTAGCGCTACAAAGGTAGGTATATGTGTATTTATTAATATATACTATATATATATATATATATATATATATATATATATATATATAGATAGATAGATAGATAGATAGATAGAGAAAGTGAGAAAGAGATAAAATGATAGGCAGTTGTGTGTGTGGTGGGTGTGATTATACTTTTAGATATATAACACTATAAATGTAGATATATATATATATATATATATATATATATATATATATATATATAATTATTTATTTAAAAATATGATTCCAACACGCTACATAAGAGTTCTCATGTTCTTTCCTATTTTCTATATATTTTTCACATAATAATTATAATAAACAGTATTAATGACATTTACCAGCCTAAATGTCCAAGAAATTTTCACAATTCTATAGACTTTGATGGCAACTGGTCTGTGGTGGACGAATATTTTCTGTGAAAATTTCTCGGACGTTCAGGTCGGTAAATGTTGTTTAATACTGTTTATTTATTTTACTTAAATATTTGTATCTATAAAAAAAGAATGTATAAACATAAAAAAATGTTTCAATATCTCTCTCTCTCTCTCTCTCTCTCTCTATATATATATATATATATATATATATATATATATATATATATATATATATATGTATGTATGTATGTATATATATGTATGTATTGTGTATTTGTCAGTAATTCCTCTTTTATACAAGATTCGTTAAAACGACTATCAAGGTAATCGTCCAAGTTATAAGTTTATTATCAGACTTATCTCTCTCTCTCTCTCTCTCTATATATATATATATATATATATATATATATATAATTATTTTTATAAAAAAAATTATAACATAAGTATGTTATAAAATCACTACAAAAATAGCCATTTTGTTTCAACACACTCTGTGTCTTATCAAGTGATGATGTTGAAAAGAAAATAAATGGTTTTAAAAGTTTCAGATTAATTAACGATCCTACACTAGGGGGGAACCATTGTTACAAAAGCTAGAATAACCAATCAAAAACTTAGATATATATATATATATATATATATATATACAGTAAAATGAGAACAAATGGATTATAATTCCACTGTATTTAACATTTAATTTAAAAGTGTAGATCTAAATTTTAAAAGAGTGCTCAATACAGAGTAGATCTAAATTTTAAAAGAGTGCTCAATACAAGCAAGATCTAATTTTTAAAGAGTGCTCTCTCAATACAGTAGATCTAAATTTTAAAAGAGTGCTCAATACAGAGTAGATCTAAATTTTAAAAGAGTGCTCAATACAGAGTAGATCTAAATTTTAAAAGAGTGCTCAATACAGAGTAGATCTAAATATATATGGTGTAATGGGAAAGGTATGAATCCTTTTCTCCCTCCCTATCTATGTGTAAATATCAGGACAGACTGGGTTCTATAGCCTTGGATGGCAACTGGTCTGCGGAGGATTGTTTGGGAACTTTGAGTCACGTAGTGGACCAGGTCTCTGTATTTGACTCTTCAAAAATTGTGGATGGTTCTGCACAAAACCTTCACAATCTATAATCAAATCATATGTGCTGCTGTCTGGGATATCAGTTACTAAGAACTTATATATATATATATATATATATATATATATATATATATATATATATATATATATTATTTGTTATAGGAGATTAGGGCAAAAAGCGTTGAAATCGCTACTCAATAGTTTTCGTGTTTCGGCACTATGTTGTCCTTCTTCAGGTGATGGTAAGTAACTGGTGATTAAATGATTTTTAATGAAATTTCAAAAGCAAAGTAACCTTTTCGAAAAATAAAAAGAGTTGGTCCGGGAAACACCAGATCAGAATATAAAATAGAACTGTGGATATTTCTTGATCAGCCAATTAAGTATCATATCTACGCGAAATAATAAAATTAACCTCAGTGGCTGAAGGTGGGAGAGTTATATATCATGACACGATAAACCAGAACTTGATAGGTCATCATTAACATTTGCGGAAAAAAACAAATATAAACAACAAACATATATATATATATATATATATATATATATATATATATATATATATATATATATATATATGTTTGTAAACAGTGACTATTTCGGCTAATAATGTTTCGGTAAATGGAATCGAGTTCTCTCAGTCACTGTGTGTTTATCTAAAAATAAATACGCTTAAATTGACCTTCATCCCAGCCGTGCGCTAAAAGCTTAGTGGTAGAATCCCCAACTGACGCCAACGCAGTCGGGTTTCGATCCTAGCTGAAGGCAACCGGACGTCTAGCCACACAGATGATCTGAGATACAGCGAAACAGTCTGTCTGACAATACAAAAAGTAAATTAGTAAAGTTAATGATATAAAATGGCGAACTCCCTTCGCTAACTATATTTTAAAGATGCATTAATCTACTAATCACTCGATGAATGTTATGATCCTTGTCTTTTTAAAATTATAAGCGCTATAAGGTCTTTCTTTAATGCGCAAGTACTTTCGACAGGACATTCAGGCATGGAAATTATTTTGTTTCAAAACATTCATCGAGTGATTGGTAGGGTAATGCATCTTTAAAAATTTTTGTTACCGGAGAGATTTCGACATTTTATATCATTATTAGTTTACTTTTGTATGAATGATTCATTGTAATATATATATATATATATATATATATATATATATATATATATATTATAAATTAACTGATTGAAAATATCGTTTTTCGCTACACAGTAATAACCATGTTTCAAAAATGGAAGCTAAAAACTTTAAATTTAATTATATATTTAAATTATAAGCATTAGTTCCGTTTCGTCTTCAAGCGAATATTGGAATAACTTATAACTTGGAAAAATAAGTTATTCCAATATTCGCTTGAAGATGAAACGGAACTAATGCTTTTAATTTAATTATATAATTAAATTTGAAGTTTTTAGCTTCCATTTTTGAAACATGGCTATTACTGTGTAGCGAAAAAAAACATATTTTCAATCAGTTAATTTTATATTTATGCTCTGTAAATTTACATGCTCTGTTTTGTAAAAATAAAAAATATCAATAAGAACGCCGGATTATATATCTTACTTTGCTTTCTTTATATATATATATATATATATATATATATATATATATATATATATATACTCCATATATTTTGCCAACATGATTTCATTAAGACATGTCTCTCTAAATAATTACGAGAGGATCCTATTTAAAAAAAATATTAGACATAAATTTCTTACATTATTTAATGAGACATATATAAATGTGTATGTGTGTGTGTATACACGCAAACATATCTACATATATATAAGCAATTATTAAGAATAATGTATGTACACATATACAGTCTTACAGATTTACGTCTCTGTTAAATCGGCGAAGTCGCGCTAAAAACGACAGAACTGAAGACAGGTTTTGAAATTTATTTTGATAAAATTCAGTCCGGTCAGTAAATTAACTGTTTAAAAATGAAATTCCAAATTGGGTTTTCTCTAAAAAGATTTTAAATATATATAAATATATTATTATATATATATATATATATATATATATATATATATATATATATATTATGAAATGCACTATTATATATAATTAATTTTATTATTATATAAATAACGTATAACAATAAAATATCTTAAAATAATTGTATGCTGAAATAATTATGGAAATTTATTCATTTCGTAGTGTGTGACATCATTTGTTTACGTTTTTTTAGATACGTTTCGAGCAGATATGAACCTTCCAGGGAAATCATGGGAAATTGTAGTTTAAAAGTAGTAAAATCGATCTTGCTAACCAATGCTCCTTCGTAGCTAAACTGGTATAGCACATCAGGCTATATGACGGTTCAGTGTAGGATACAGGTTCGATTCCTGTCTTTAGAACACATATTTCCTAGGAAATTTCTTGGACATTCAGGCCGGTAAATGTTGTTAATACTGTTTATTATAAACAGAACTTTTACTAAAATATTTGTGTCTATATAAATTTGTCGGGTTGATAAATAGAACATCTATCTTTATAAATTGTATGTAGAAGTGTACATTGGCACATCGGAACATCAGTGTGGTGTAATGGTTGACAAGCTTTTTTCGCTAAAACTGTCATGGCTGAAAAGTGAGTTCGATCCTCACTAGGTGCTCTATACTTTCGGCCTCGTGCCACATCTAAGCTACGCTTGGAAAATCACTATATAATTGTACTTTTTCATGTTTAGCATCGGAGCGAATATGAGGAGAAAACGAACTGTTAGTAAGACTGTGTTGCGTCATACCTAAGTATCTGAACATTTTGAATTAACTATTTGTTCGCTCGTAAGAAGACAAAAGGATTATATTTTGAAATGCTAAAAAAATTATACCTTGTCATTTCACTTACGTACATGAAATTGTCTTTAAATTAAAATGGCGGCAGAAGAATTATCCTTGAACTTTTAAAAGGTAAGCTTAAACATTAATTCAATACTTAAATGCAGCGATAGGTTCTTCTGCAGTTTATTGCTACCTATCGCATCTACTACTTCCTACCAGTTGTGATTAAGGTCCAATCAAGAGCCCTCCACATGAGCTATTTCAAAGGCCACCTGATAGCCCATCTTTTAAGCTAGTATATATATATATATATATATATATATATATATATATATATATATATATATATATATGTGTGTATGTGTATATATATATATATATATATATATATATATATATATATATATATATATACGAACTATTTTGGGATAAGGTGTTGAGTATTGTTCTCGAAGTTGAGGATACTCAACACATCCGAAAATTAGAGAAATGCAATAAAATATTAAACAGACATTGTTGTTTTCTTTTTATCAAATTTGTTTGGATATGCACGCATACATATATACATACAAACATATATATATATATATATATATATATATATATATATATATATATATATATATGCTGGAATCTCCCGTCGTTTATCGAAGTATGAGGGTCAAGCAACTCAGTTCCTAGGAAACGACAGCCAGACACCTACAGATATGATTTGATTATAGTGGTGAAGGCTTTGTGCAGAACCAACCACATTCTTTGAAGAGCCGAATACAGACACCTAGTACATATATATATATATATATATATATATATATATATATATATATATATATATATATATATATATATATATATATATATATGGTAAAATGGTGTGCTACTTATGGGTACTCAATATCAGGGACAGAGCCAATGTAAATATAAAAGTGGACATTGAAGTCAGCGCTCAGAAGCGGCACTCTATTCCACGCTAAACGAAACTGTCAGGTCATCTATATATATTGTTCTACCAAATAACTTTATCACAACTGCAATTGAAAAGAATTTATCTGAACGGAACATAAAATTTGTCGTTTAAAACAATAAAATACTTAATCAATACAAAACAAAACAACAAGCCAAAACTTGAAGGAAGAATTTACTTTACATCATGTAACGATTGCCAGAAAGAATATATTGTTGAAACTTCAAGAAGTTTAAACAAAAGATAATATGAATGTAAAACAGACAGAAAAAAAAAAACAACACATTAAACGTATTAGTTGCTCAGCGTAACGCGACTGACCACAATTTTAATATAAAAATTGCTACTCTAATTACAAGAGATTATAATTAAGTAAGATGAAAATATTTAGAAAGTGTTTTAATCTTTAGATCCTCCACAGTAAATTTGCTTCCAGGTTCTTACACTGTTTCACTATTCTGGCTAGAACTTCTGTTATCACAATGTGGGAGATTAAACAACAAAGATAATTGAAACAAAAAGAAAAAGAATCTAAATGAAGTTACACTCAAAAAAATATTTAAAATTACCAACGTACGCATGCGCAGTGGTATCAATGTAAAGAAACCTGAAATCGGAAGAAATCCTGAGGGACGAAAAGCCTCACGAAAACTTTTTTCCACTTTTCCACTTTCCAGAACTGTTCATAAATCATCATATATATATATATATATATATATATATCCTCCAGAACTGTTCTTATATATAAAATGTATAAATCATATATATATATATATATATATATATATATATATATATATATATATATAATTATTTATTTAAAAATTTTCTATATATTTTCATATATATATATATATATATATATATATATATGAAATTGGTCACTTTGCTGATTGATGTTATATGCCTGAGCCCGATTCCACAGTTTGGTAAACGAACCCGGTTTGCATTCATTCGGTCCACTCGTCAGGGTGTATCAACAACTGACTCCTCTTTTCGCTATTTTCATAATATTATGCGATCTTTTTATTTGTGATTAGGTTGATTTTCTTTATTCATTATGTGTGTTTATGTGCATGTATGTTTGCATGTATGTATATATCTACACACACACACATATACATATATATATATATATATGAAGAAAATATCTGGAAAAACAAAACAAAAATCCTTAAAATGCGATTATGTTGTTTTAATATGAATGAAATGTCGACGTCTGACGTTTCGGTTTAATAACCTTCTTCAGGACAATATTCATTAAAAATACAATTAACATAATCAGTATAACATAATCATATATATGCAAATATATGCAAATCATAATTTAAAATTTTACACGTACATTCGTGTATGTTCGTAGAGGAACTAAGGTTAAAACAATGTAAAAAAATCAATACACATATACACAGTTACATACATACATACATATATATATATATATATATATATATATATATATGCTTGTGTATGTTAGAATTTACGATATACATGTATATATATATATATATATATATATATATATATATATATATATATATATATATGCTTGTGTATGTTAGAATTTTGATATACATGTATATGTGTATACGTGTATATTATTGTGTGTATATGTTAGAATTTACTATATACCTGTCATTTAAATTATATAGGGCTCATCATCTGTCCATGAGGAAATGACCTTTATCATACACTCTCCCTTTTCTATTTCACAGAGACATTATATATATTATATATATAGATATATATATATATATATATATATATATATATATATATATATATATGTCTGTCTGTGTTTGATTATGTACATATATATATATATATATATATATATATATATATATATATTATGGAATGGACAAATCTGACAATTATTTTAAGACATTTTTATGTTCATACATTCTTTTTATAGATACAAATATTTAAGTAAATTCTCTGTTTTATAATAAACAGCATTAAACAACATTTACCGGCCTGAATGTCCGAGAAATTTTCATAGAAAATATTGGTCCTCTGACAGGAATCGAACCTGTATCCTATACCTAACCGTCATATAGCCTGACCTGCCTTTGGCCACAGAGGATCGTTCGGTTAACAAGGCCGTTTTTACTGTCTTTAAACTAGAATCTTCCATGATTCTCTCACGTACATTCATATCTGCTTATGGCGTATCCAAATGTAAACAAATGACGTTACACATAAAAAGAATGTATAAATATAAAAATGCCTTAAATTAATTGTCGGACTTTGTCCATTTCATAATGTGTGACGCGAATGTGTGAAATTTTCTCGGACATTCACACCAGTAAATGTTGTTTAATGCTGTTTATTATAAACAGAGCATTTACTTAAATATTTGTATCTATAAAAAGGACGTATAGTCATAAGAATATCTTATATATATATATATATATATATATATACTGTTTAAAAATCAGGAGGTCAGTTGAATCCGCTATCTTGATTTCAACCTTACGGTATCCTTAGGCGGTTTCTTGTTTTGACAAAATCGCCTGTGGTTACCAAGATGGGGGATTCCACTAACCTCGTGATTTTAGTTAAAATCTGTACATGTTATTTCTGCATTTATTTTATTTTTTTACAGGTGTATTGAGCACTTTTATATATATATATATATATATATATATATATATATATATATATTCTAATAAATATATATTTTTGGTACTGTGTGATAAGTGTATCATCCAAGTTAAGAATTTTGTTCATTGACAAAAACGTTTGGTAACATTTTTTTGTATTTAGTGATCTTAATTCGGGTCTTTATTATTATTATTATTATTATTATTATTTCCATTTTAGCGTCCGTTTTTCACTTTTTCTTTTATTCTCGAACTGTTCATTCTTCTCTTGTGTAATCACATCAAGAAGGGATTATTCTCTGAGTCGCAAATTTGTATTCTCTCCACAATAAAAACACTTCATATATATATATATATATATATATATATATATATATATATATATATAAAGGCTTTTCAAATCAATTGGACTGATTTTAAATATGAATTAAGTTTAAGCGTCTAATGATTTTCTTTCTTTTTCTTTCAGATTTGGCGGACATTTGGGTGATATTATTTTCCAGATGTAATTGCCATGACTTAAATATTAGGAACCAATAGAGAAATAAATAAATTTTCAACAATAACACTGATTTATTTACTGCTGACTTTGATCCGTCTTAATGAAACACCCTTATACATAACCCGTCTTTATAAAACTATGAAACACCATATATATATATATATATATATATATATATATATATATATATGGGGGGAGGTGTATATGCGTGTGTGTGTGTGTGTGTGTGTGTGTGTGCAGTAGATAGATATAATAATTATATCTGCATATGATATTGACAATTAATATTCCGGTTTCATAAATTCGTTCGATGAATATAAATATTTCTTGTTGCCAAATTTATTCTCAACATGTGAAGGCTATTTGTTGGACGCAGGCCCTCCCCTAATACTCACAGGGAAATTGGTCATTACCCTACCGCATTTCCCCAATGCGTGTTGGTAGGGGCCGATGTGACACGCCTGGTCGACTTTGTCTGTTTTCGATTCATGATCGATCATGCGTATTTGTACTTAACTGAATGCAACAGACTCGTCCTATAACGAACACCGCTCTCCAATGTCTATTTCCGAAATTTAACTATTACACCACCCGCACATCCAAGATTATAACACCTGGTATTCCCAAGCGGTCACCCTTCTATTTACTGGCTATGCTCGATGTTGCATAACTTCGGTGATCATACTTGAAATGATACGTGATATGCCCGCTAGCCCAGTCTTCCTCTGGAAACGTGTAAGGTTGATCGGAGTAATTCAGGACATTACACACAATTTCGGCAAGTACCTTTAGACAATCGACTTTTCGATACTTGAATAAAACCGGTAATAGTATTAAAAGGCATTCTCTATCTCAGCGTTTCTCAAGATTTTTAAGCAAGGGCACACTTAGAAGCAAATAAAAATATCACGACACACTTTGCAAAATTTTCAAAGGGAATACATTTAAATATTCTGAAATAAAAGCATAAATAAAAAAAATAATACGCACACAAATATTAACTTTATTTCAATGTTTTCTATTCAACTAAAAAAATTTCTAGTGCATAGAATTAGGAAAGAGGGCTTGGAAAATTTGACACCCACGGGGCATTTTGAAAATAAGAGGAAGAGAGGAAAACAGTGAATTACCTATGTAACTTGCTTGTATAGAACAGGGATCAGGGCAGTGCTTCCCAACCTTTTTAAGCAAGGGCACACCTTAGAGCAGATTTTCTCAACCAGGGGTAAATTTACCCCTAGGGGGTAAAAAATTATATAGTCGGGGGTAAATAATTGAAGTACTTGATAGTTTAAAAAAACCGCCTGAAAGCCGATGATGATATGAGAGTAGCATTATCAGAAACAGCTCCTCGTATAAACAAACTGATTGACTCAATGAATCAGCAGTTTTCCCACTGATAATGCTTCTGCTGTTTCTGTTCATTATTTTTTGTAATACAAATTAACTTCATAATTTTCTATTTAGAAAAGGTTTGATTTTCTTCTTTTTTTTATACGAATGTATAATACTATTTTTATACAAAACCTAAAGTCCTAAACAATAAAAAGGTTCTTTCTGACCTTCTTGTTTTTCTCTCACTTTATGACATTGATGTACAAATGAATGACGGATTACTAAGTTTTTGATCAGAATATTGAATTTTTACTAATTTTTAGTATTTGTAAGTATTTTTATTTCTGTTTTGGTATTTTTACTAATGACTAATTTGCACAATTTTTAGTCACAAATTAGTCAGTACTAATCATAATCATTCATTCAAAACAAAATTTTTTTAGTATTTTTCAAAAACAAAAATACTAAAAAATTTTTTTCTTTTGAATGAATGATTATGATTAGTATTAATTTGTAGATCTACTAATACAACGGATAAAATGAATTTTTTTTATTAATGACTACAAACGTTAATAAAAATACTGAATTTTATACAGAGTACTAAGTTATACTAAAAAATTAGTAGATTAGTACTAAATAAGAAATCAGTATTTTGAGTGTCGCTTAGTATTTTTCTTTTTTTAGGCACAGTATTTTGACTAAAAAAACCCTTAGTATTTTGAATGAAAAAATCATTCATTTAGTCACGAAATTGTACATCAATGCTTTATGATGGCTATGAATTTTTTGTATGGGAGTAGGGGGGGGGGGTAAATGGAGAAATACGTAAAGCCGAGGGGTGGTCAATGATGGAGGAAAGGTTGAGAATGGCTGGCTTAGAGCAAATGAAAATACGGAAAATTTAGCAAAAGGGTATACATTTAAATGTTATGAGATAAAACTATAGATTTAAAAAAAAATACACACACAAATATGAACTTACTTCATTTCAATGTTTCTATTCAACTATTTTTTAAGTTTATTTAGTGAGAAACTTGTGTTCGATATTTCCTTGTGATTTCTTCAATGTTTAGTCGAATGTGCGATAAGCAGACCCCCATTTCTTCTTCACTTGAGCGTAGTCTTTCTCGCTTCTTATTTTTTATGTTGTTTAGGGTTGAGGAGCCTAATTCACATAAATAAGAAGTAGAAAATTGCAATAAAACTGTTAAAGCCTTTTTAGCTAATGTAGAATCTTCCTTTTGTATTGAAATTTAAAATGTGTCAATGGTTATCGCCGAATGTTTTATTTTGAGTACTCGATCATTAAAGATTCCTCTTCTTCACATAACTGAAGTTCAATATTAAAAGGAAAATTTGTAAAGGAATTTCGAATACAATTATACTTTCCTGTACTGAATTATTCAAATAAAGGAAAATTTTAAAAAGTTAAATTTAAAAAATAAAAATACTTTTTAAAAAAACCAATATTAAACCAAAGTATTTAAAAATAACATAATCGAAGAATAGTGATAAAAATATTTAATAACAAGATTAATACTTATTCGTTTATTCAAATAATAACCTATTAGTTTGCAGACGCTTGCTCAGGCGCATTTATGTTTATTCAACACCCACAGAGCCCACCTGCGGTTTATAGCGCAACTATGCCGAGCAGTTGAGCGTGGTTTTTATCGCTTTTTTTTTTTTTTTTTTTTTTTTGATGTTATTTAGGTTTGAGAAGACTAAAATACATAAATAAGAAGCAGAAAATTGCAATAAAAGTGATAAAGACCTTTTATCTAATGTGGGGTATCCGTTTTGTATTGAAATCCAAAAATGTATCAAAAATCGTGAAAAGAATTATTTGAAAAAAGTTCAATACTTATTTATTTATTCAAATTGTAACTATCGCCATATTATTCTCAACCACTTTAAGCAACGGCACACCTAGGCGCAAATGAAAATATCACGGCTGAGTTAGGGTTATGGTTAAGGCAGTGTTTCTCAACCATTTTAAGCTAGGGCACACCTCGTAGCAAATGGAAATATCACGGCTGGGTTAGGGTTATGGTTAAGGCAGTGTTTCTCAAGCGTTTTAAGCTAGGGCACACCTATGAGCAAATGAAAATATCACGGCTGGGTTAGGGTTATGATTAAGGCAATGTTTCTCAAGCTTTTTAAGCAAAGACACACCTCGGAACAAATGAAAATAGCACAGCACACTTAGTAACATTTTAAAGGGTATACATTTAAATATTATAAAATAAAACCATATATTTTTTTTTTAAAAATACACACTACCCCTCCTTATTTTTGATGTCATTTAGGGTTGGGAGCTTAATTCACATAAATAAGAGATATAAAATTGCTATAAAACTGATAAAGTCTTTTTATCTAATGTGAGATAAAATACACACACAAATATGAACGTACTTTATTTCAATGTTTCTGTTCAAATATTTGTGCAGCTTATTTAGTGTGAAATCTGTGCCTGTTGCCTTTTCACAATTTCATCCATGTTTGGTCGAATGTGCGATAAGCAGATCCTCATTTCTTCAGCTGAACGTAGTCTTTCTCGCTTCTTATTTTTGATGTTATTTAGTGTTGAGAAGCCTAATTCACATAAATAAGAAGTAGAAAATTGCAATAAAACTGATAAAACCTTTTTAGTCAATGTGGGAGATTCCTTTTGTATTGAAATTTAAATTTAAATGTTGTGAAATAAAACCATATATTTTTTTTTAAAAATACACACTATCGCTCCTTATTTTTGAAGTTATTTAGGGCTGGGAACCTAATTCACATAAATAAGAGGTAGAAAATTGCAATAAAACTGTTAAAGGTTTTTTAGCTAATGTGGGATAAAAAACGTTTAATACTTATTCATTTATTCAAATGCTAACGCTGTACCATCACAACTTCCACGCGCACATATATTTGTATGCCTGGGCACCTCGGCCTGATGTAATGGTTAGCAAAGTTGTCTCGCTAGATCAGAAAAATGAGTTTGATCCTAACTAGGTGCCTCATACTTTCGGCCTTGTGCCACATCTAAGATACGCTTAGAAAATAACTATATGGTATGACAATATACCGCGGCACATTTAAGAGGATCGCGCGGCACACTAGTGAGCCGCGTCACGGCGGTTGGCTATCACTGCCCTATCATCATCAAAACTGTTACGATTTGAGATTATGAATTAACATGTTCTCTCATTTTCAGAGACATTGTATATTGATTCGACAATATTTTGCCAGCCTTCTCTGTCCTCTTCGAGTTTGCGGATTCGTTGCTGATCTTCCTTGATTGTAAATATCTCCAAAGGGAAAGTGCTATCTTTCTGCCTAGTTCTTTGAATGTCTTGGTTCAGCGTTGTGACTATGGTGTTTCTCGGGTGACCTCTGAACTTTTTGAAATCAGTCTTTTCAAAGTAAAACTCCATGACTTTGTCAGCTGGGCATTCTTAATCCATTCTGTTTGTTGACATTCGTGTTTTTTTTTTTTTTTTTTTTTTTTTTTTTTTTTTCTAGAACATTGAGCTGTATTACAGACCCACGGTCTGCTACATTCCAACATCGATGTGCATTATTCCTTCATTTACTCTTGACAACAAATCCGTTTCCATAATATTTGCATTCTGTCTCTAAACATATCAGTTGTTGTTTGTTTTTACCGATGTTACTGTTCAGACCAGGTCTAATTTTTATTTTCCGAATATTAGCTTTCTCAGTATTCAACGACTTAAATAAGTAGTTACACTAACTGGAGCGGCCATTATCTACCCTGCCAAACTATAATGATAATAAAACTAATATTTATTGTATATTATTAAACCTTTTAGCCAAAACGGAAACATGACGAGAAAAGAGGTTAAAAATCGAAATTTTCGGATAGGACTATGTCCATTCTCAACCCGAAATAAAATTAGGTTGAACTTTTGGGCTGATTTGTTTTTCTTCATGTTTAGATAACTGATAAAATCTCGTAAGTTGGGGCTATTTTTTTGCGATGATTACGATTTTAGTTGGCATTTTGCTAACGTTAGATGCGTTCTTCATCATGATTATTAAAACTGTTTCGATTTGAGATCATGAATTGACATGTTCTCTCATCTTCAGGATATTTTGTCAGGCTTTTCTGTCCTCTGCGAATTTGTTGCAGATCTTCCTTGATTGTAAACTTCTCCAAAGAAAAACCAGGATCTTTCTGCTTTGTTCTTTGAATGTCTTGGTTCAGCGTTGTGATTATAATGGTTCTTGATCTCTGAACTTTTTGAAGTCAGACTTTCCAAAGTCTAGATGTTAATATTTTAAAATATAGATCAAGGTTATTTTAACTGGTGTCTGAATACTAACACTACCCCCTTCAACAATGAAACTGTGTTTAAGAATGCCAAGATTTGTCAGCTGGGCATTTTGGATCTATTCTCTTTGTTGCCATTCGTACGTTTTTTTCTAGAACATTGAGTTGTATTACAGACACACAGTCTGCTACATTCCAACATCAATGTACATTATTCCGACATTTACTCTTGACAACAAATCCGTTTACATAATGTTTGCATTCTGTCTAAAAAACATATCAACTGCCTTATCCGTTCTATTTAATAAAGGATTTTTAACCTAACGACACTTGTATAAGTAAACGATGTTTAAGAATTAGTATGGATTTTATGAGGGCGCATTTAATAATTCGATATTTAAAAAAAAAAATCATTGAAATTGTTTGTATTTTAAATGGGAAAGGTTTCCTCAGAAGCAAAAAAATTGCGAGTCTGAAACATTTAGAACACAGATATTTTCTTCACCGTGATGATTTATTAAGCGTAGTTTAGATATGGCACAAGTCCAAAATTATGGAGCACCCAATGATAATGGAACTCACTACCCAGGGAAGCTTCATTAAGGCGGTGGAAAAGGGAATGAAGCCGAGAAGCCAGGTCAGGACCAATAAAATTGCAAATTCTTTGGATTTTATCAAGAATTTCTAAATACCTCAAATATACAAATCAACCATTCGCCCTTGCATGGAGTATTGGTGATGGTCTGGGGTACCTTCTGTTTACCTCGGAGTTCTTGACAAGATCCAGAGACGGATATGTGATATAAGTGGCCCTGATCTGGCGTCTCGTCTACAGTCACTCTCTCACAGACGCGCCGTCGCCTCTATCTGTCTTTTCTACAAATACTTTCATGGTAATTGCTCCGAGGAGCTGCATTCACTGGTTCCCAGACTACAAGCGCCCTACGAGGCTGACATCTCGCTCTCACCCTTACACTGTATAAACTTTTAAATGTAGCCGTCTCTTCTACTCCAATAGCTTCATACCTCGCACCATTCTCGCCTGTGGAACACCCTTTCCAATTACTGTTTCCCTGAGAGCTATAATCTCCAACTATTCAAATGTAATGTCAATCGACATCTCCAGTTACCTTGATCTATCCACTATCCTTCTCCTCATCCTTTCTTCTATCACTCCTATCTGCTCTCGCTCCAAATCTTCTGCAACCCCCTGCATCCTACTGCCTTCACGCCTTGCTCGGGGCGTAATGCTTAAAAAAAAAAAAAATATATATATATATATATATATATATATATATATATATATATATATATATATATATATAGCAGGAGCTCCGGACCATATGTGGCAGCAATATTCAAAGCATGGATGAATGGTAGACTTATAAATATGTAAGATAGATTCTGGAGAGAAACATTGCAGATTCCTCTTTGGATTTTATCAAGAATCTCTAAATATATAGCAGGAACACCGGACCATATGTGTCAGCAATATTCAAAGCATGGATGAATGGTAGACTTATAAATATGTAAGATAGATTCTGGAGAGAAACATTGCAGATTCCTTTTTGGATTTTATCGAGAATCTCTAAATATATAGCAGGAGCACTGGATAATATGTGGCGGCAATATTCAAAGCATCGATGAATGGTAGACTTATAAATATAAGATAGATTCTGGAGAAACATTGCAGATTCCTCTTTGGATTTTATCAAGAATCTCTAAATATATAGCAGGAGCAAGACCATATGTGGCAGCAATATTCAAAGCATGGATGAATGGTAGACTTATAAATATGTAAGATAGATTCTGAGAGAAACATTGCAGATTCCTTTTGGATTTTATCAAGAATCTCTAAACATATAGCAGGAGCACTGGACCATATGTGGCAGCAATATTCAAAACATGGATGAATGGTAGACTTATAAATATGTAAGATAGATTCTGGAGAGAAACATTGCAGATTCCTCTTTGGATTTTATCAAGAATCTCTAAATATATAGCAGGAGCACCGGGCCATATGTGACAGCAATATTCAAAGCATGGATGAATGGTAGACTTATAAATATGTAAGATAGATTCTGGAGAGAAACATTGCAGATTCCTCTTTGGATATTATCAACGAAACGAGAGACGCTGGTAGTTTCAAAATCTTTGAGAGCATATTTTTTTCTCAATCTAGCCGAAATCACCTGTATTCTTGTTCGTTTTTTTTTTCTTTCCATCACCTTTGTCACTGACTATCCCACATTGTGACAATATAAACTCTACCAAGAATGGTGATATATTTGTAAGAGCCTGGAAGCAAATTTATTGTGACTGTACTAACGATGAAGGCAATTTTCAGATATTTTCGTCCCAGTGGATTATTTTCTCTTTGAATCAAAGTAACATACCTTATGTCAAAATTCTGATCCGTTTTGTTATAGTCAACAACGAACGCGTTTTTTGTATTCTTATTTAAAGATAATAGAAAAAAAAAGTAACAGATAAAGAATACGGATGAATTCGGCTAGATTGAAAATAAAATATTCTTTTAAAAATATTCTTTCAAAAAATTTTGAGACAACCCATGGCTCGTTTCGTATTGACAGATTTTTATATATAGAATTTTATAATTGTTAATTTTTATATGAGATGTTTTTGTAAGTCCCCTGAGTGTATACTGTACTCTGGTATGTGAAGGATTGAATGATGATGGATAAGTTCTTTTGTTGAATGTGTAAATTGTAATGAATGAATGAGTCGTGAATCTGATTAGCTAGGGTTAGTTAGTGATGACCAGCCTTAGCCCATCCACCACCATTTTCGGCCTTGTACCACAATTGTATTTTATATACAATAAATCTTGTCATTGTCAACAAAGCCCAGTTCGATAAACTACTATATCGATGAAACGCGTCACAAAAACTTTTCCAGTTTGTCATATTTTTCTAAATAGTTTGTTGTTATAAATATATATATATATATATATATATATATATATATATATATATATATATATATATATATATATATTATATTACACGTATTTTAATGATCTGAATAGCTATTATAACATGATTTCGTTGTCAAGCTTTTGAATCTTTCTATACTTTGTTTTTGATTGGTTATTCTAGCTTTTGTAACAATGTTTCCCCCAGTGTAGGATCGTTAATTAATCTGAAACTTTTAAAACCATTTATTTTATTTTCAACATCATCACTTGATAAGACACAGAGTGTGTTGAAACAAAATGGCTATTTTTGTAGTGATTTTGTAACATACTTATGTTATAATTTTTTTTATAAAAAATAATTATATCTGCTCTACTTTGTATTGGGCACTCTTTTAAGAATAGTAATTGTTGATTATTGAATTCATTCCGTATATACCAATTATATACTTATATATATATATATAATATATTTATTATATATATATATATATATATATATAAAATTATAACATAAATATGTTATAAAATCACTAAAAAAAATAGCCATTTTTTTTCAACACTTCTGGTGTCTTATCAAGTCATGGTGTTGAATGTAGAATAAAGGATTTTAAAAGTCAAATTTTTAATCAGTCAAATACCCCTTGCTAGGGGACACACTGTTACATAAGCTGGAATGACCATTTAAAATGCAAGTACAAATTTTCGAATAAATAATTATATTTGCTCTACTCTGTATTGGTCATTCTTTTAAGAATAGTATTTGTTGGTTATTGAAATTTATTCCGTATACATTAATTCTATATATATATATATATATATATATATATATATATATATATATATATATATATATATATATATATATATATATATATATATATATATGCATATATATGTATATTTTCCACTAATATTCATATCTATCTATCTATCTATCTATATATATATATATATATATATATATATATATATATATATAATAATATATATATAGGTAATAATATATATATATATATATATATATATATATATATATATATAGGTAATATATATATATATACGTATATATATATATATATATATATATATATATAGATAGATAGATAGATAGATAGATAGATAGATAATCTGAGGGTATCCTAATAATATAAAATATAAAAACTGATCCACTATGATAACACAAAGTATTTATTAAAACAGAACATATATAAATAGATAAATTACATAGAGATTCAAAATTACCCCTTTGAAGAGCTATTTCACCCTAATGAGGGCTTCCTTGCAGAATTTAAGGCACCAGGGGGTTAAAAATTATTTCTTAACCCCTAGTCTGATGATCGCAAAAGCGTGAAACCCAGGATCACAAACTCATATACATACAATTGAATATGTCAGCTATATCACTGATATTAAGCACTTTCCTATAAGTACCACGTATATATAATATATATAGAAATTATATATATATATATATATATATATATATATATATATATATATATATATATATATATATATATATATATATATCGTATGTACCTTTCTGCTCTCTTCTCAATGCTAGGGTATGTATATATATATATATATATATATATATATATATATATATATATATATATATGCATACGTATATTATATGGAAATATTGAGTATATCACATAATTTTAAGCAATGAATAGAGTTTATTTATTATCCAATCTTCTTTTTATTACTTGAATCATTGTATTTAGTGGCTGAAATAAGTGGAATTTATGTCTACTGGACTAGAGATTGAAAGTCTTATTAAAGGAAATGTGCCAGACAAACATAGCTTTTATAAGTAATAAAAAATAATATATATATACATATATTACCACGGCTTCCAGGATTTTGAGTGCCGTTATATTTCGGTGTTATCTGTTAAAAATTGTCGTATACTAATATTATTGTGGATATTTGTGTCATGTTGATTGATACGTGATTGAATGGCACTAAATTTGGACAAAAGTCATATATCAATTGCAGGTACGGCGAACTAGTAAGGGATAGAGTAAAGGTATAAATGCATCCCCCCGTCCGCCAGCTAGGGGTAAATACACGGACAGTCTGGTCCAGTAGCCTTGGGTGTTGAACGGTCTAGGAGAAAGACATAACTGAATTTCAAAAACTGGTCTGTTCATCATCTATCTATCTCATTCTGTTCATATCTATCTATCTATCTATCTATCTATCTATCTATCTATCTATCTTTCTATTCCAGCCTGACCATATCTATCTATCTATCTATCTATCTATCTATCTATCTATCTATCTATCTATCTATCTTTTTCAGACTGTTCATATCTATCTATCTGAGTCTGTTCATTATCTATTTATCTTAGTCTGTTCATATCTATCTAGTGGCTAGGATCAAAGTGTAGTATCTGTGCTTTGTGAGCTGCCGAGCCGGGTGTCTGTCGAACTCTCTGCTTGCAGAGGGGAACCCGGACGAAGCTCCGCCGAAGGGTGGGGTTTCGTTCGGGGAGGTTGACGGAACTAGCCCGCTTGGACGGGTTTAGATGGGTTTTATTTTTGGCTGGGCCTACGGGCTCAGACATACCCACATTAAAAAGGCCTTGTGCCACATTCAATTCCTGTGGGTGAATTGATAAATACCATCTATCTATCTTACTCAGTCTGTTCATATTTATCTATCTATCTAAATCTGTTCTTTTCTATGTTGCATATATATATATATATATATATGTGTGTGTGTGTGTGTGTGTGTGAACATTGAATTCAACACTTATAGGTGACAGTCTGTTCCATGCTAGACGCAATCGTTAGGACACCCTGCCTGACGATTGTGTCACACGCTCTATCTCTGATATTGAGCATTTTATCCCCTAAATATTGCACACCTTAAGACTATATTTCTAAAAATAATGGAAGCATTATGAATAAAAAGAAAGAGAAGTCAACACTCAATAATCTCAACTATGAAGACGGCCACAATGTGTTGGCCATGTTTGAAAAATAAAACATTCTTATAACTCTAGATACATTCATAAAACAATCCACGCTATCAATTAAAAGTAAAAATTATATTCATCCTTGATAATGGCTAAAAGTAAACCCGAAAGCGCTTCGAAAAACATTCGAACAATAAAAAAGATTATTTAACTTTTAAATATTAATTTTACCCTGACTTCGAAGTTTCCTGGTAATATATATATATATATATATATATATATATATATATATATATAATACCAAACTGTAATTGGTAGGGATTATTCTTAAGAAATAAATTTTTACTGACTATGGATTTTTAAATTTTTCCTAATTATTTTTACACACACACACACGCACACACTCACACATACACACACAGATATATATATATATATATATATATATATAAAACCTGAACCACTAAGACACAAAGGGGTTACTAGGTATGGAGGAATTAGAAAACAATCGTTACTAACGAAGAACAGGAAATTAAAGAGCGATAGACATTACATTTAATTTTTTTTAAATGGAGTTCCACAAGCAAGAAGTGTGAGAAAAGAAACTGTTAGCATAGAATTAATGGCTACATCTAGCCAGCTCAGCTGTGAATTGATGAGATCTCGACGTCAGTCAAGTACTTCGCTTAATTTCATACAATAATGAAGAACATTTCCGAAGAATTACTATGAAATTATTGATAAAAACGCACAGGGAAGCAACTTTATGGCGGTGGGAGACGGCAAATAACGACCAATAATATTCCTGATTTTTCTTTGGAATTTATCAAGGAACTCTAGATAATAGCAGGGGTACCGGCCATATGTGGCAGCAATATTCTAAACATGGATGAATGGTAGACTTATAAATATGTAAGATAGATTCTAGAGAGAAACATTGCAGATTCCTCTTTGGATTTTATCAAGAATCTCTAAATATATAGCAAGAGCACCGGACCATATGTGGCAGCAATATTCAAAGCATGGATGAATGGTAGACTTATAAATATGTAAGATAGATTCTGGAGAGAAACATTGCAGATTCCTCTTTGGATTTTATCAAGAATCTCTAAATATATATCAGGAGCACCTGACCATATGTGACAGCAATATTCAAAGCGTGGATGAATGGTAGACTTATAAATATGTAAGATAGATTCTGGAGAGAAACATTGCAGATTCCTCTTTGGATTTTATCAAGAATCTCTAAATATATAGCAGGAGCACATGACCATATGTGGCAGCAATATTCAAAGCATGGATGAATGGTAGACTTATAAATATGTAAGATAGATTCTGGAGAGAAACATTGCAGATTCCTCTTTGGATTTTATCAAGAATCTCTAAATATATAGCAGGAGCACCTGACCATATGTGACAGCAATATTCAAAGCATGGATGAATGGTAGACTTATAAATATGTAAGATAGATTCTGGAGAGAAACATTGTAGATTCCTCTTTGGATTTTATCAAGATTCTCTAAATATATAGCAGGAGCACCAGACCATATGTGGCAGCAATATTCAAAGCATGGATGAATGGTGGACTTATAGACATGTAAGATAGATTCTGAAGAGAAAAATTGTCTCAAACGTCACAGTGAACCCACTTTCTTAGCTACCTATGAATTGATTCAATATAGACTTTCCAATTCCTGTCAGGCTGAGAACGTTTGCCCGAGAAGGTACAACGTGTCACTTTCATGGAGGTTAGCATCAACCTTCCTGTTGAGAGGCAGAGACTTGATTCAGATAATTAAGGGAGAGCAGTGTAGTTTTGGGTACGTTAAAATGAACAAGCCATCCTTTGTCATAATTAACAACGAACTGAAACCAGTTTTGGATATCAGCTGCCAATTTGATATTATTGATCTAGCCAGACTTACTATCAAGACAGGAGTTGTTATTGTATCGATATATTCACTTGTCCTCCAGCTATGAGTTGAAAAAAAGTAAACACTAGCCCTGATTGGTAGCCAGTCTAGGAAAACAAACATTCTGAATTTAAAATATACGGGAAATCACTTCACTATATTTCCGGAGAAGTGATAGCAATGAACTGATATTAAAGAGAGAAAAAAACTGTGGAGGGTCATAACTGCTTACGTACTAAAGGGAACTGTCTTTAATAATATTATGTAGACTGTTTCATCCACTTGTTTTTCCAGTTCGTACTGTGATAGCAAAAGATGCTTTCTAAAAGCTAAGTAATTTAAACAGGAAAATTTCGTTATAAAACAGCGAAAAGCGAGCTGAGCTGTTATATAGTACCAGGCACCCTTAATGGTAGTAAAAGATGGAATATCATACGAACGAGGAATTGTCTTGAACCAACAGAAACATCGACAAAGTTTTAAAGAAAATGGAAACAAAATAGACACTTATACAAGATGATTGAAAATAACTCACCATTTTAAAATACTTATAATTTATTTATTTAGTATAGCGGCTCGGATTGAGGATTCGGAGAGCCGAGTTCGAATTCAAGTCAAATCCATTACATTCACTTACGTGCTAATACAATTGAGAAAGGTGTGAATACTATTCTCCTCCTCCAAGTTATGGGTAAATAGCAGGACAGACCGGGTTCTATAGCCTTAGATGGCAACTGGTCTAACATAGAAAGAAATGGCAACCTACTGCGGGAAAAAAAATCTGCCTCGTCAGTCATGTATCGAAAGATACATGATCGCCTAAGCGTGTATCACGTATGGCACATAATTGACTGGCTATAATTTTTACAAGAAATGGATATGAGAGGAAAGCGTTTAGCAAGAGGTTTTATTTAAAATTCGATATGGATACCAGATTTCTATACCAGCTTCTCGAGTTGTCCTGGAATCGGGTCAACTGATATCACCAGGAACTCTTGTGGTATGGAAGACATAACTTCTTGTATTCGCACTTCAAGTTCTTCCAAAGCCTTGGTTTGCTATCGTAAACATGCTCCTTAACCGACCCCAAAGGAAAATGTTACAGCGTGTAAAGTCAGGACTCTTGAATGGACATTCATACAGTAAATATGGAGTTACTTTTAAATCAGCCTGTATATTTATGCAAATTAATGAAAACTTATTTCTCAAAAGAAATTTTAGCAATGAATGTCATAATTAAAATGTTTTTAAGTTATATATATATATATATATATATATATATATATATATATATATATATATATATATATATATAAAAGTGGGTAGTCTATTATGGCGGTTATTTTACCGGAAGTCGTTTATTTATTTATTTGAGTTACATTATTTTGCTTGTTTTTTATTTATTTTAATTTTTTGTTTCTTATTTTATTTATTTATTTATTTTTTAATCGGTGTTTTTATTAACGTAGTAAAAATTTGTTTATATCACTTATTTAATAGTTTTGTTTTGGTTTGGGAAGATAATTAAAGCTATTTGTTCCGTTTTGGGGTTGGTTGTTGTAGTTTATTCTAACTATTATTTTGGCAGAAACAGTTTTTAATTTGTTTTTATTTGGGTTGATTATCTTTATTTGTTTTTCCTAACGGTAACTTTATCGGGATTGGTTCGTTTATTTATTGGATGAATTTAGGTCAATTTATTTTACTTGTATATTTTCTCTTTTCGGTTTTCGATTTTTTAGTAACGTAGTATTTATTTATTTATTTTTTATTTTATATTTACACACGCTCTATCTCTGATATTGAGCACTTTATCCCATAAATATAGCACACCTTAAGACTATATTTCTTCATATATATATATATATATATATATATATATGGTGATTGAAAACTAACTCACCATTTTAAAATACTTATAATTTATTTAACAATTCTAGTTTTTACAGGAAATGGATATGAGGTTTTATTTAAAATTCGATATTGGCACAAGATTTCGCTACCAGCTTCTCGAGTCTCCCAGGAATGGCGTCAACTGATTTCACCAGAAACTCTTGTGGCATGGAAGACATAACTTCTTGTATTCACTCTTCAATTCCTTCCAAAGTCTTCATATATATATATATATATATATATATATATATATATATATATATATATATGGTGATATAAACTTACCCCTTTAACCAACCCCAAAGAAAAAAGTCACAGTTTGCTAATTAATGACTGGTGACTAATACATAAAATAGGGAGATACTTTTCAAACCCCCTGCATATATTATCAAAATGACAGAATTAAAATTTTATGGGACATTATGAGGAAAGAGGGTTTAGAAAATTGGACACTCACAAGGTATATTGAAAGGTAAAGAGACAGAAGAATAGATAACATAATCTACTTCATATTTTTTGTAAATGTTTGGCGGAACAGAGTCTGGGAGAGATAAAAAGATAAAAACAAATACTGACAGCTACAAAGGACGCGAAATTAAGGAGAGACATGATCGCCAACATATCCGCGCGGGAATTGAAATCGGCGTGTCGAGTTCAATTTTCGTATATGCCTTAAGGAAAAGACCATGGTGTCTCTTATATCATTCACTATTTATTGGATAAGCCGGAGAGTGAAATTCCGAACCATAGTTGGCTGCCACTGTAGAAGACGGTCAATTATTATTTTTTCTTTTTTGCAATAAGGCATCCTGAAGGATCGACATTCTATTATCCAAAAGGTTATGGTTAATTTTCATTTTATATTTCATTTGTTTTTGTAATAATTTCGACCCAGGCAAGAAAGAACAGGTTTCAGAAAGACAGAAGACTGCGATTCCCGTTGGATTTAAATCTTTAAGAATGTTAAAATATCGTTAAAAAATTTGGTATATTTATTAAGACTGACGATTGCGTTTAGCGTGAAACAGACTGCATCCTGGGAAAGAGAATAAACTAAATGCAACAACAAGGCCTCTGGAGGTTTTGAGGAGCGTGGAACCACCTCTTTAATGCTGTTTTCCCAGGTCCACCCTGACTCGGGCATGGTGGTAGCACCTGTTAGGGTCCCAACTATGGGCAAATAGTTAACCCCCAAACTGGGGTCAAAACACTATGAAAGTGTAAAAATATGTTTTAATAGCAGAAATACTTTGTAAAAAAAAAATATTACCAGCAATATATTTCTGGAAAAAAATATTACCAGCAATAAAAATCTTTTCAGCATTAAATAACCCATTGAGGTGTTGATATGCCGTAAAACAAACCAAACCAGTGAAACAGAGTGTAACATCTAGCTGTTGACTTCAATCTCCATATATATATATATATATATATATATATATATATAGATAGATAGATAGATAGATAGATATATTTATATATATATATATATATATATATATATTGGTATTTGTAGGTCTAAGGAATTGGATTGTTGTGATGCTGTGGTGAATAATTGTTTTTTTCTTCCCCCGAAAGAATTCGAATCTTCGTCGCCACTTGTTATGGTCCGGTTCCTGGTACCACAGTGATAGTCCAAGGTAGAACCAATAAAGAAGAACTCGAACACGGATATGGAATAACACAGATATATTACAAACAGGAATATATACAGAGAAGTAGAAAGTGTTAGTACGAACAATCAGGTTTAGTAGAGAGAACAATGTAGTCTCGACCAGTATCACTATTCCAAAGTCTTGTAGTAATTGTCGGAACGCGACTCTGTTTCGGACTGCCTCTGACTCGACTGACTGACTCGAACTACTGACTCCGAAGATCCCATAACAATTGTGATTACGATTCTAATGTAATAAATTATAACCATGGAATATTAGTGTTTGAGCCTTTTACATTATATTCTTGCTCTATCCTGGACAATGAGCTCTACCTGAAGTTCTATCCTCTTGGAAATTTATATATATATATATATATATATATATATATATATATATATATATACTGACCACTAATATTATCAATATATATATATATATATATATATATATATAATTTTACCCCCAAGTAAGGCGATAATGTCGCTAAGACACAAAGGGTTACTGAAACTGAGAAGGAGAAGTATTTAGAGAAGAGAGAGGACAATAAAAGAACACGTTTCAGGAAGCCAGAAGACCACAATAGTGCAAGGGCTTACTGGGAGTGAAAGAGAATGGGAAGATATTAGAGAAAGGACTATAAATAAAAACAGTGTTCCTGAAGACAAAATATGGCGAATGGCGTTGCATTTAAAATTTTAAGGTTGTTGGTGGCAGAGAAGCAGAAATTCGGAAAGGAATTCCACAGGTGAGAAGTGCGAGAAAAGAAACAATTAGAAATTGCACTTACATCTAGCTAGTTCAAAAATGAAACTTTTAGAACTAGTTGTTAATCAAATAGTACGCTTAAATTCAGACTGTCGGAATTACCAAGAGGAGGGCTCGTAATGAAAAGGAAGTTGTGGAGTGTCTGATATCGTAGATTTCACTGAATATCAATTGGTATCATGTGTCTTCAAATAATTATTATTGTTTTCAGTTTAAGGGTGGATATGAAGCAGTTTTTATCTTTTTAGACAGAAACTCACCTGCATTTTTGATGCTGAAAAGAAAGTCTATTGTAATTACTGTATACTTTGGGCTAAAATACATAAGCAATGAAATAAGTTAATCGATAATTAGTAGAAAAAATATATATTCATACATTTCATAGAATTTGCAACATGAAATTTAAGACCTTCTTTATGTAATGTCACAGCAGAGTCTGCTATTCCTCAACCGTTATCGTTGCATGTCAATTTTCTATGTCAACATAACAGAATATCATCTTTGATGATGAATATCTGTGTTTAAATGTCCATATAACCACTGATGAGTCGAAACATGTGAGTCGAAAGCTCAGATCAAGGAACAGCTTAATAAAAACATATTCAAATGTTAAACAAATTTTGTCTTTATTTTCAACCGAAATTAAAACAAATATACGATGTTTAGAACGGCTCATGATCAGACATAATATACATTCATTGCTTGTTATATTTAACAATATATGTTTATATATATATATATATATTAACGTTGAAATGGAGTATTCGAAAAAGGTCCGACAATTTCGTTTTTGACCGAGAATACATACATTTTATTATGTTTAACGTTGTTATTTTATAGATACAGGTTATTTTGTCAAAGAACTCTGTTTTAAGATAAAAATTAAATCGGACATTTCAGGCCGAATGTAAATGTTATAGAAAATATTGTTTATCATAATTCGAGAGCATTTACATATTAAATGTCTTTGTGGCTATAAATAACAACGTAAACATAATAAAATGTTTTAATAAATAAAGGTTCGAATCTTGTCCATTTCTTTTAATATATGACGTCATTTGTTTACATTTCGATACGCCAGAGCAGTTATGAATGTACGAGATTCATGGAAAATTGGAGTTTATAAGCAGTAAATTCGACCTTGTCTACCGAACGCTTCTTTGTAGCCTAGCGGTAAGGCACGTCAGCGTATATGACGGTTCCGTATAGGATGCAGGTTCGAATCCTGTCAAAGAACGAAAATTTTCTATGAAAATTTCTCGGACATTCAGGCCGGTAAATGTTATTTAATACTGTTTATCATAAACAGAGCATTTGCTTAAATACTTGTATCTATAAAATAACAACGTTAAACATAATAAAATGTCTTTAATATATATATATATATATATATATGACATTTTTTTTCTTTGCTTTCGCCCGAAGTTAATATATATTAGGAAATTTCATAGAAATTGTTAGGATGAATATGTTTAACTAATGATCTGCTGCCCCTATACGCTATATATATATATATGTACACAAATATGTCTAGGTGCAATGTGGGACAATTTTGTCTTTATTTTCACCCAAAATTAAAGGAAATATACGAAGCTTAAAACGGCTCATGATCAAACATAATAAACATTCATTGTCTGTTACATTTAACAATATATGTTTGAAATTTCATAGATGTAGATATATGTATACATATATGTAGCGACATAGAGAGATATAGAGTAAAAATTCCACGACTGCTCTGTTCATCAATGAGACTAGACGGCAAAGAAACAGGCTTTACATCTTCTCCCACGTGATTCTTTTAGATAGACTGGCGGCGCCCATTTTCTCTCCAAGCTCTTAACTGACAGCTGAAGACGACGGTTGATGGTGTTCGTTGTTTTCGGTCCCTGAGGTTTCGAATTCAGAGTTGTTGTTCTTCTAGGACGGTTGCCACACAAGGCTATAGGATCCCATCAGTCTTGCTATTTACCCATATTTGGTTTGGGGAGATATTAGGTTGTAAGTGAATGTAATTCGAACTCGGCTCTCCCTTTCCTCAATCGAGGCTTCTATCCATTCACCGATATTACTCCCAATAACTTTATTTATTTATTTGTGTGTGTGTGCGTGTGAGAGAGAGAGAGAGAGTGAGAAAGAGAGAGAGAGAGAAAGAAAAAGAGCATTGGCAAAGAGGAATTAAAGGCATGAAATTGATCCAGCATCAAGTGAAAAGAAATTTTATTTCACAAGAAAAATATGAAAAGGAAATAAGCAAATAAATAAATAAATGAAAATCTTTTCTTTTTTCTTTTTTTTCTGGAGAAAACCAAAGACTTTCTAACTTTTCTTACACATTTTTCATTCCGTCGTAAATGAGAAAAGTGACCAAATCAGAAATGATTAACGGAGGATGGCGACAGTATGTTTCACGTTTAAATGCAATCATCGAGCCATCGATTGCGTCTAAGAAACAGACTGTCACTAACCATTGTCCACACTACACAGACACACACACACACAAACGCACACTCACTGAGGTCTTGATACAGTTGTCTGCAAGAGTGACGACATAGGCATTTATATATATATATATATATATATATATATATATATATATATATATATATATATATATATATATATATATATATATATATATATATATATATATATATATATATATATATATATATATATATATATATATATATATATGTATATATATATATATATATTTATTTAAAATATGATTCCATTTATTTAAAGAGGTCTCATGTT
>CAHIKZ030005550.1:1157500-1165000 GCA_903632075.3 Acanthosepion pharaonis
AGAACTTAATTCAAAGTACTGTTATTCTTGATTGATTTTCAGAACATTTCTTCGAAATGTTGTATTTTTATCCATCAATATATACGTATAAACACTTGTGTACATACATACATACATACATATATATATATATATATATATATATATATATATATATATGTATGTATGTATGTAGATTACATATAGTTGTGTTTATTTGCTTACAAGAGTCAATATGTTCATTGTATTAATATATATTGTTGACCGTCGGTGTTGTTTGCATAATTCATCATTACATGTTATTTTTTCTTCATCTTTTTAAATATTTGCATTCATTTCTCGTAGATTTTCCATTTAGAAAAAGCAATAAACAATTCAGCTGAACTGACAATGTACATCCGAAGAGTAAATATTCAATGTTGTTTCCTTCCGAAACTTGTTGAGTTTTGTCAATTTTATTTTTCTCAGACAAGCGTTCATTTAATGAATGATATTACAGTTCTTTTTCATAGTTTATTTCTTCTTCTGTTGATACCGTTCCAACTTTTTTAGTTGGTATCACCCCAAGCAAGGCAATGCAGTCACTAAGACGCAAGTGGTTATAAAGTGTGGTGTAATTAGGAACAGAAACATTATCAATGAGTAGAAAAGAGGACAGTATTTGTAATACTGTTTCATTTTCATTCTAAATCCTCACCGTCTTAATTCTTCTTGGTAAACGGCCACAGGCGATCAGCTGACAGCAAATCTCCAGCACTCTCCTCGGTATTGCTGCCATATAATGGATCCAAAGTTTATTTTATTTGTGATTTCATGAATCAGCCTGCGGGCTTCCCTTGGCACCTCGATGTCGTGTCGGGACTAGAAAGCTTGTCTCGCTAGATCAATTACGAGTGAACAATCACTTCCATACCCACTGGGTGTCCCCATACATTCGGCCTTGAGCCACGTCTAAGAAACGCTTCCAAAACCACCAGGTTCCTTAAACATGTTCGGAGTTTCCCGATGATTATGTGCTCACCTGCTAAAAATATCCTTTGACGTGGCTATTTTAGAGGTAACCTGTTCATATTTATAGGCGGCTTTAAACTCGGTTTTAACTGGTATATATTTCCTCCAGCTTACACGAAGAGCGATTAAATTGGTAATTCTTCTCCTCAAATAACAGCAGTTAATTATATATATATATATATATATATATATATATATATATAAAATAAATAAATCCCAATGTGGTGAAACCTAGGTAATTAGTACCTGGCTCATTAGGATTTATTTATTTTACTTTTGCTTTACTTAGAGTATTGAGTACTCTTCGTTTTAATATATGACTCGCTGTGTTTTTTTTTTTCTTTGTACCAGAATTTTTAGGTACTGGAAGATTATTTTCGTCCTGTTCGAAATGTTCTGCATTTTTCTTCTTTTCTTTTCCAAATTTTTTCCTAGGATGTCAATTTGTTTGAAAATTGTGCTATCCAGGTTTTTCTCATCCACCGAGTTTAAAAAAAATTATTATATATATATATATATATATATATATATATATATATATATATATATATATATATATATGGTGGGTACCTTTACTGTCTTTTTCATTACGACGGATATTTTTTCTAACGATTTAATTTGGCGAGAGTTGCTTCCAATTTGTCTGTCTTATCACCAAGGTCATTTCAAAAGTATTTTCTTCAAATGACTTTTCATTTTATTTTGACCGGGCCTATTAATTTAAAATGGGTGCCAATTTCAAGGAAAACAGTCCCGATATTTTTTTTTTTTTTTTTTTTTTTTTTGGTTCACTCCGTTCAAGCTTTCCAATTACAAGAATCAGGCAGCAAAACTCCTTTTTATTTCTGCCCTTCATGGCGAACACTCATCAAAATACCACTTTTTTCAATGTTTCCATTTAAAATCAAATAAAAAATTATAGCATTCTTTCCCGATGTAACTGCAAAAGACCTAAAAAACATTCTGGTCTATTTTCCATCCATATATACATGTATATATGTTTGATAGAAAAATGCATTTCATATTATATTTATATATATATATATATATATATATATATATATATATATATGTGTGTGTGTGTGTGTGTACAATTCTATATGTAAGTGTCTTTTAACTCGTGTCTGTTTGTGTTTCTGCATTTCATTTGAGTTGCATTAATAGATAATGGTATGTATTGGTAATGTTAATAATTTCCGTTTCCCTATAAGGTAACATTCGATCGAGCAGCTAGTGACGCTTTTGGTTGAAATTTATAAAATCTTTTTGTTAAAACAATTTTTCTTAAGTCCAGTAGCTGTTGTCGCTCTTGCCAGTCTTCATGGGGGTTTCCTTCCTAACCTTTTGTTTCAGGTAGTGTGGAAGGTCAACATCTTGATTAGGTCATTATTTTCTTCGTGTCACATCTGCTTTCCATCCTAGCTGTTGTATTTGCAAATACAATATATATATATATATATATATATATATATATATATATATATATATATATATAATTGTGTATTTGGGCAGCAATTTTTTTATATATGTTTCATTAAAAGAAAACCGATTGCAGTTAAGCCTTTTAGTCATTTTTTTTTCTTACGTTTGTGTAAGTATTTTCTTTTCTGGACATAATGTGTGTAAAAAAGTGTCCGAATGTACGTATTTCCAAGCGTTTTCGGCAATTTTTTGGACATTATCAAGGATTTTTTTTTCTTTTTCTTTTTAACTGAATGTGCAGTTTTTTTTATGTACTTATCTAGAGTTATGCGAATGTGTTTTTCTTTTTCAAACATACGATATTGTAATCGTGTTCATAGTTGAGTGTTGGCTTTTTCTTTTTTATTATCAATGTTTCCATTATTTTTAGCCATTTTTTTTTACATAGGACTATTATAGCCGTATTATCTATGACTATATTGCAGATAGATTTTGGTAGGTTTCCATGTGTGTTTAAATGAGACTTAATTGTGCTATGGTCAGAGAGATGTAAAGTGAGTCTTTTGGATAGGCATGTAGTTGTATGTCCACTATAATTATTTATGAATTTGGTTTGATCAGGAACTCAGTTCCTTAAGGGACATTTAAATTCATAAATAATATTGGTTCTCTGTAAATTGAATCATGTGAATGAATTGACGGTGTTGATGGTCAGCTGTTTTTTGTTTTTTTTTAAATTTTTTTGGTAGATTATTCAAATTTCTTTTTTCTGGTCGACTGGGTTGTGCTTTCTCTATAATGTTTCTAAGGGAAAATTCATCCTGCTTGTAGTTAACGTGTATTTGATTTTTACAAAATATGTTGTCATCGTGTATTTGATTTTTACAAAATATGTTGTCATTGTTTTTATCTGTATATATATATATATATATATATATATATATATATATATATTCGGCATTTAAATTACTGACCAAGTGTATATAGGCTTTTGAATTCATATCAGAAAGAAATTATGTTAATATGAAGATAAATGTTCTTTTTTTACGAGGAAGAATGTCCGTTTTTGAAATTATAAATTGGTTTTTTATTTTTTTTTTTTTTTTTAGATTAATCCGTGAAGAAAACGTTTTCGGTGTCCATTTCTGGTTTTATTCATGCGTTTTGCTGTTTCTTTTAAATCATTTTTTTTTTTTTGTTTGTTTGTTCGTTTATTGTTTTTGTTTTCGTTTTATTTTACGTCACGGGGAAGCCACGTTTGTTTTGCATTTTGTCTCAAAGATCAGTTGTCATTCACAAAACGCGGATTTTCATAATTTTTAGAATCAAATCACCCGTCGTGTACCGCTGCGGTATTGAAATGAAAATAAAATCGTTTTTGTCGATCCGCTTTCATCGATAATGTATCAGAAAGAACTTATACATCGATCTCCAGTCATTATCTATCGCCATTTTTTTTTTGTCATAGTTTCACCATTTCCGACATGAGCCCGATTTTTTGTTTGTGTTTTTGTTTGTCTTCCAAACTGACCACAGTCAGCTTCTACCCGATCAACTTCAAGTTTCATATATATATATATATATATATATATATATATATATATTTGAGTGTGTGTCTCTGTGTGTATGTATCTGTGTGTGTAGCTTTAAGGTCTGATTTTGAATCTCTAGTCATAATACAAACGTGGAAGGGTTAAATTTCTGTACAGAATGGAAATAAAACTAAAAAAAAAGAAAAACATTTTAATTCGTATCAATATTACATTGTGCCTTTCAATATACATATATAATTAATAATTTCTGTTTTGGAGGGGGGTTGAAATTTTTTGGGATTTTTATCTGACGCTACCCGGCACAAAAGATGACATATATCTTTGATGAAAAAAAAAAAGTCAAAAGGTATTTATCAACTTTTGTTAATTATTGTTATTGTCGAGGTTTGAAGGTTTATACACCTGAAATTTGATGTTGTGTATAGATTTTTTTTTTAACAAAACAATTTTTTTCTAATAAGAATGTGGACATTTTTTGTCTTTTTGTACGGTTCTAAGAATGGCCTTTATTTACAGGAATAGTGGTCTTTCATTTTCCTTCATTTTTTTCTTCTTTCTTTCTGTTTTCTTTCTTTTAATATTTTTTTTTTGTCTCTTTGCTTTTGGGTTATTTTTCTTTTCGGGACCATTCAATTCCGACTTTGTTTCAAAATTCGATTTTTTTTTTATTTTCTCTGTTTCAAAAAGTCACAAAATGCTTGAAATTAAATACAGTATTTCTTTCCAAGTTGATATCTTACATAAAGAAGTTCTTATATGAAATACAGGTTTTTTTTTTTTTAAAAGATAATCACTTTAAATGCGAATATATATATATATACATACATACAAACATACATACATACAAAAATATATATATATATATATATATATATATATATATATATATATATATTTATGAAACATTTGTATATCATTTAGCATTTATCTTTTCATGCATAAATATAATCTCACATATTGTGTAAGTTATTGAGTGCAGGGCCGGTGCAAGGTCCCCGTACCCCCAATCTATGATACGTACCCCACCTTAGACTCTAATACATCTCAGTTTTTATAAGATATTATTCATATAAAATACAAATTTTATTCTAACCTAATTATATACAATAATTGATCATATGCAATATAGATGAACAATTCAACTAGAACAATTGTATCTAAATACAAATTAGATCTCCAGTAATTATCTGTCAACATTTTTTTTTTGTTGTTATAATTTTACTATTCCCGACATGAGTCCGATTTTTGTTTGTTTTTTTGTTTGTCTTCTAACTGACCACAGTCATCTTCTACCCGATCAACATCAAGTTTGATATATATATATATATATATATATATATATATATATATATATATATATATATATATATATATATTATTATTCGCTTGAGGATGAAATGGAACTAATGTCTTTAATTTAATTGCAAAATTAAATTCGTGGCTTTTAGCTTCCATTTTTGAAACATGGTTAGAACTGTGTAGCGGAAAAAAACATATATTTTAAATCAATTAATTTATAATATTAATGTTCTGTAAATTTACATCGAGCACTATTTTGTAAAAAAATAAAATACCTATAAGAACACCGGATTATATATCTTACTGCTCTTTCTTTTTTATTTATATATATATATATATATATATATATATATATATATATATATATATATATTTGAGTGTGTGTCTCTGTGTGTATGTATCTGTGTGTGTAGCTTTAAGGTCTGATTTTGAATTTCTAGTCATAATACAAACGTGGAAGGGTTAAATTTCTGTACGGAATGGAAATAAAACTAAAAAAAAAGAGAAAACATTTTAATTCATATTAATATTACATTGTGCCTTTCAATATATATATATATATAATTAATAATTTCTGTTTTGGAGGGGGGTTGGCAATTTTTTGGATTTTTGTCTGACGCTACCCGGCACAATTCAAGTAGAAAAATTGTATCTAAATACAAATTAGAGACATTTCATAATAGATTATTCCATCTTAAATAAATCAGCAATTTTTAACATTTACCTTCTGATTTTACTTGTTAAAAGTTAAATTATTTTAACACTTTCAAAATTATGAATAAAAAAAATAGTGAATTTTAAATAATGTTTAATTTTTTTTTTTTCGTGACTTAGTATGAGCAAAACATATTTACGGATTTAGACGCAAAATGATCCCAAAATCATCCCAGAAACCGCGAAAAATGTAATTTTTTTAATTTTTTTTTTTTAGTAGTTGTTCTAAGATTAATTTGTAACGGATATAAATGTAAATAGTAAAAAAAAGCAAATGTTGGTAAGATAGTGGGGTCACAAAGCACTGCCCGGGATCCCCACTCAGGCTTTGGTTCCCCATCTCTGTCGGGGGCGGGTGTTTCGGGGAGGTGTGGGGGGTGTAGAACGCACCGGCCCTGATTGAGTGGGTGTGTTAATTTATATGGAAAGTCGACGTGTAAGTGTTTTTGGCCTTTCATTCGCAAGACTGAAATAATACCAAAACTCACACACAGACAGTCTTGTTCCCTCAATTCTTAATTACCAAACCATCTCTTCTCACGCTTCAACTCGGTGTTTCATTCATCAAAACATACTTTTTTTTTTATCTCACATTTTAATCCAAACAACTTTACTTATACATTCTATTAATATTTACTAAAGACAGAAACCAGTTTCTTCCTTCGGGACCGAATATAAAAATAATACAAACATATATATGTATGTGTGTGTATGTTCGCGTATGCGCGTGTGTGTGTGTGTGTCTGTGTGTGTATGTCTGCGTGTGGCCACATTAATCGTTTCTAGCAATTTCTTAACCGTTTTAAGATTGGGTTTACTATTTGTATTGGCGAAAATTTTCAACTGGATCATCGATAAATATCTCATTATTATTATTATTATTATTATTATTATTATTATTATTGTTGTTGTTGTTATATACTGTACCTATAAACACTAATATGTATGTCTCAATCCTCATAAATACACTATTGTAAGTGGGGGCAATATGCTGTCTAAGTATTCCACTACTAGCAGTGGTTTACCTACTTCAAGGCGCTGGCGAGTATTATATTTTGTTGATGTTATAAAGGTTACCACTTCATTTCCAACCTCCGTTTTGGTTATTTCTCATTCAGTAACCCTTTCCAGCTTACAACAATTATTATTATTATTATTATTATTATTATTTCCTGATTCCTGGTGTATACGCATTTCTTTCCGGATCCCAACCAGAGACATAAGGTCAAAAATGGCTTCATGACATTTTCCACTGAGCATTTTTTGAGAAAAAAAAATCCCCTAAGATCACACACATTTTACTATTCTTATTCTTTAAGGTTTGGGCTAACAGGAATCCCTTCAATGAGTCTATTGGAAACTTTTTTTATTATGATTATTTGATCTGATATCCTTTCCATCTCTTAGGTGTTTCGGCCGAGTGGTGACAATTATATCTCAAAATTATTATTATTATTATTATTATATTTTTTATTTCCTTTTATTTCTGGCGTGTACACATTTCTTGCCGGGTCCCGTCCAG
>CAHIKZ030005550.1:1187500-1199819 GCA_903632075.3 Acanthosepion pharaonis
TGACGCAGGGGTGAAAGTCGACGACTCGAGCCGCCCTCTCCCCACCCGCGAAAAAAGAATCGTAAGAAAAGTTACAGAAAAAGAAAGGAAATTTAGGGTAAAAGATCAAGTCTAAGAATTTTTAATGAAACGTGGGGGGGGGGGCATTCATAATTCTCTTGAAGTTTTAATTACGATTGATAAATAACAATTTGAGATGCAACGAAAAAATTATTAGTATTTCGAGTTTACTTTTTATTTCTCCTTTTCTTCTTTTTCTTCCAGAAGAAGAAGAAAAGCAGAACGAATTATGAGAAGAAGAAGAAGAAGAAGAAGAAGGAAGGAGAAGAAGAAGAAGAAGAAGAAGGAGAAGAAGAAGAAGAAGAAGAAGAAGAAGAAGGAAGGGAGAAGAAGAAGAGGAAGAAGAAGTAGGAGGAGAAGAAGAAGAAGAAGAAGAAGAAGAAGAAGAAGAAGAAGGAAGGGAGAAGAAGAAGAGGAAGAAGAAGTAGGAGGAGAAGAAGAAGAAGAAGAAGAAGAAGAAGACGCATGCTGAAAAGAAAATAGAGGAAAAAGAGGATGAACGAAAAGAAGCTGCATGAGAAGATGAAGGAGAAAAAAGAAGATGAAGAAGAAAAAGAGAACGAATGAGAAGAAGAAAACGGATACTGAGAAGAAAATAGAGAAAGAAGAGGATGAACGAGAAGAAGAAGAAGAAGAAGAAGAAGAAGAAGAAGAAGAAGAAGAAGAAGAAGAAGAAGAAACAGAAGAAGAAGACGGATGCTGCGAAAACAGAGATAGAAGACGATGAACGAGAATAAGCAGAATGTGAAGAAGAAGAAGAAGAAGAAGAAGAAGGAAGGGAGAAGAAGGAGGAAGTGGAAGAGTAGGAGGAAGATAAGGATTAAAAGCTCTAAAACAAAAGAGCGAGCCGAGTAAGAAGAAGAAGAAGAAGAAGAAGAAGAAGAAGAAGAAGAAGAAGAAGAAGAAGAAGACGGACGAGAAGAAGAAGACGGACGAGAAGAAGAAGAAGAAGAAGAAGGAGGAGAAAAAGAGAACGAATGAGAAGAAGAACAAGAAGAAAGTGAAAAGAAGAAGAAGAAGAATGGGGAGGAAGATAAAGAATAAAGAAAAATATTAAATGAAGAATGAAATAAAAAAAGAAAGAAAGAAAAGAAAAATAAAGAAAAGAAAAAGAAAGAAAGAAAAACAGTTAATTCGTTTATGATCGAAACTGTAAATGCAATATCAATCATTATCTTCTGTCTCCTTAATTCTTGTTCTTCATTTTCATATCTCCTTAATATTAATCTTTCTCATATTCTCTACCACTTAGTAACGGTTTGCGTCTTAGCGGCTTTATTGCCTTGTTTGGGATGAAATGATTTTTTTTAAAAATCAGACATTAAAAATCGAATTTACGAAAAATAAAAAGAGAAAATAGATGACAAATGAGCAACAAAAACATAATTATAAAATAAGAACTCGTTTAGAATTTAAAAGTACGTAGAGATGAAAACCTTCCATTGTTATTATTATTATTATTATTATTATTATTAAGATTTTACGACGAGTGGCCGAAAACTGGATTGAATCTTCTAATAAAAAGATCAGTAAAAAGACGACAAAAGCCAGTAAAAGCGCTCAATTATGTTAGAGTGTTTGGTTATTTGCACCTGTAAATCTAAGAATACTGTAAATATTTACTTGTGATTCTGTTCTCGCCAAGTCCAGTACAAAAACTGGCCTAATTCGTTATGTAGGAGGTATCTGCGTGTGTGTGTTTGCCTGCGTGTGTGTGTTTGTGTGTGTGTGCACAGGATCTTGAAAAATCCAATTTGGAAGAAAATTTTTTACAGGGTGAAAAATATAAGCGTATAACGATGTGAAAAATAAAGCTTATTTTATTTTACCCCTTATAGCGAATCTCTAAGCAATAAATAGGGTCATTACGTGAAATTTATAAATATTTAATCTTATATTCACCCGATATAATGGCAAAAGACGAGGCATACAATGAGAATTGAACTCAAAGAGGAAATAGTTATTAAAACGATTCCAGTACACATTACTATCCAAGTGTGAGAAGGTCTTAATTAAAATTTACCGAAACAAACTAGTGACATAAAATTAATTTGTTTATATTAAAGAAACATATTTTAATAAAATCACAAAAAAAATTAATGTTTTTAGGTTAAACAGGCCTTTGATTTAAAAATTCTAAATAGTCATAAATACAAAATGAATCGACATAAATACTTTTTTTTAAAAAAATAGCATCTATGTTTATACTTTACAATACGACTTTTTTCATAATTAAGCATTTTTTTTTCTTTTTAAAGATTTACAAATAGCCCATGTTATGCAGCTTGAGTTTTTAGATGAAAGTGAATTAAAAATTTTCATAATCCTATTAAAAATGTTGCGTGTTCCTGCTATCGTTTGTTTACACGACCGTTACGTCCTGCCAATAACTCACTTAATAATGCGTTTTGATCATCTGAGGGGAAAAGACACTATTGGGTTTCAGAAAGAAAGAAAGAAAGAAAGAAATGTAGAGAGAGAATCCCATTAAGCTGATCAGAACATATACTACACTTTGATCTTAATATTGACATAATTACATCAATTCGGCACAAAACCGGAGAAGGTGAGTGGTGGGGTCTGGAGAAAGGGTTTGTCAAGAATAAATATACTAGAAAAGCAAAAAAAAAAAAAAAATCGCTCAATTTAAACGACGCTTTAAAATATTAACCCATTACCTTCCATAAGCCCCATTTGGGGATGTGTTAAAATTAAACTCACTACATGTTATTCCTTGTATTTACATTGAATTGCTTACATACATTGCATTTGCAACACTTAGCCTTTAAAGTTTTTATTATTAGCCGTAAGAAGACACTTTCTGTCGTAATTTTACATTTCACGAGTAGAAAAATAATGACTATTTTGAAAAGTATTTTTTTATTATTTCTAATCAATATTATTTTTTGATGTTTTATACACATATATATTTAATGTTCTAGTTTCTATAAAAATGACAATGGTAATCACTGAAATTAAACATAAGGAATAAATAAACTCCGAAGACACCTGTCTGGGTCAAAATTGCGCATAAAAAAAATTTGGTAGTTAATGGGTTAAAATTTTTAACCCATTAACTTTTTAACTTAAAAAACTAAAACATCCGGAAAATAAAAAAAATAAAAACTGTAGACATCGGAGCAATTGATAATACGAGTAAACTTGGGTCATTTTGAAGAAAATGTTATATCAAAATATCAATAATAATTAAGATATATTCCGTTTGATATAATAATAGGATATTTTCTAATAAATTTACAAAAACAATCTACATTTTGTGGTCAATAGCAAACTTGACATCTTCGCTAAAAAGTAAATTAAACGCTTTGTTAGACAGAAATAAAAGTTTTAGGAAAATCTCAAAACAAAAATGGTCGATTTATTTTTGGTTTCAACGACGAATTTGAAAAGTTTAGAAAGTTCTTTTTTTGTAACGAAAGAAGCATACAACGTCATAAATTAATAAACTTGCAAAGATACTTAGGGGACATTCATTTTATTGTCGGAGAGAATTAAAAACAATTACCAGTGATGTTTACTAAACTATTAACTCGTTATCGTGAAAGTGATGCTTTATAAATCGGTTAAAGACGAAGGGGGTCCTATTTGAAGCAACGATAATTACAGCTACTTTTGAGGATACTCTGAAGATAGATAGATAGATAGATAGATAGATAGATAGATAGATAGATAATAATGAACGATAGATTGATAGAAAGATTTGAAACAGTCAGAAGGACAAACGAACAGACAGATAAAAATAAAACAAAAACGATCCTAGAAAACTGACGGATGTCTGCTAAAAATACTTGAATTAAATTTAAATATAAACCTAAGTTACCCTATATCAGTGTCATTCATCGGTGTAAAATCATAACCAACAGTTGACGTATTTCTCCTCGGCATTATATATATATATATATATATATATATATATATATATATATATATATCCATCGATAAAACAATAAGTAGAACAAAACTTTTCGAATGAAGAAATTGTTTTATTTTGGAATTCATTTCCAAAAAAACAAAAATTTGGCTTATAATTTAGTACCGTTTTTAACACACATACACACACTCATATATACATGTATTTTTTATTAAAGACATTTTTATGTTTAACGTTCTTTTTTTTTATATTTTTTTTATATTTTATATTGTTTATTATAAACAGAGCATTTACTTAAATACTTTTATCTATAAAAAAAAGAACGTTAAACAAAAATGTCTTTAATAAAATAAATTGTCGGACTTTGTCCATTTCTTAATATATATATATATATATATATATATATATATATATATATATATACCGACATATATACTTACATATGCATACGTACATACATACATGGATATATATACACATACATATAAATGTGTCAATGTTTGTGTCTACGCGCACATGAATAGAATTGTAAGATAGATAGATAAAGGATATTTAATTTCTAAACTCATATTTTTCTGACATATGACTACTATATATATATATATATATATATATATATATATATATATATATATATATATATATATATAAATACAAATATATATGTCGCTGCATAATGTTATATTTAGCAAACCTGAGTCTAGAGTTTCTTCAGAGTTATTGTAATAATTCAGGAACTATCAGCAATTGTCTATATATATATATATATATATATATATATATATATATATATATATATATATATATATATGGTGAAGGGGCATTGTTTATTTGGACAGCTATATCTTTTTTATAAAACTTTCATCAAAGACAAATGCCAAAGTTCTGAGATTAAGTTTTTATGTATTTTTTTTCTTGTGTTCGTACAAATATTTTCTTTTCTGGGCATAAATTTAGTACAAAAATGTATCAATATTCCGTATATGTGAGCGCTTTCGGTTATTCGATTAGGCATTATCAAAAGATAAACCCGTATACGAACACAAAAAATTTAAATAAAATGCTTAATCTCAATACCTTTTCAGTCGTCTTTTATGAAATTTGTACACATATATATATATATATATATATATATATATATATATATATATATATATATATATATATATTTGTATTTGTGTCTGTAGGTGTGTTTTTCGTGTGCGGTAGGACAAAATTTATAATAAAGGAAATTGAAAGCATTTTAATTTTGACGTGAATATTTTCCTGGTTAATTGAAGCATGAGCCAATTACTATACAACTCTCCGGTTACTGAGAAAGGAGATGGGCGTCGGACGCCTAACCTGAAAAAAGCAACGGAGTAACCAACGAAGCAGTCTGACAATCTCCTTGACATCGAAAAACAGCTCCCCAATTGAAATCCTCAAAACGTTGGCGGTCGACCAGGATATGTCTGGAAGGTAACATTTTTATGACAAGCATCCTTTGTCATCACAATAAAATTAACTTTTCACTTATCTTGTTTCGACTATGAGTTTAGCGGAAATACGTTCAATCACCAGGAAACTTGATTGTAAAATTTTGCAACCAACTTATTTCTACACAAAAACCAAGTCATATTACACAAAATTCACAGATAAACTGTGTAAACACACACACACGTATATATATATATATATATATATATATATATATATATATATATATATATATATATATATATCAGTTAGGATCAAATATGGACTGAATTCGACAGAATGATAAGATAAAGAACAGCTTTAAGATAAACGTTTCCTATTTGGTCTTTATCATATATATATATATATATATATATATATATATATATATATATATATATATATACATATGTGTGTGTGTGTGTGTGTGTATTTATATACGTGTACAAAATTAGCTAATGAAAATAAAAACGTATTGTATTTATTGTATACATATCAAGCCGTCAAAAGTTCTAACTGTTTGCCCCGTCATTAACACACTCATCTTTACCTGCAAAAGATTTATTATTATTATTATTATTATTCACACACACAACACACACACACACACACACACGCGCTGTAAGATAGGAAATCTATATAAAACATCTGACACCCAGTATTAATCTCACTTTATTTAACAACGGAAATAATGGTCTAAAGGTTTAAAAAAATACAGATAGACGTCAACTTGAATTACAGCCATGTTCCTTTTGTGGGGCTCAGAATAAATGCTACTAGCAGTCAATCGTCATCACACAACTAAAATGACAACCGTGAAAACAAATAACAACAAACCCCATAATAATGCCTAAAGACGTGCCCGAAAGCTCTTGGGACAATAGACACCCCTGAAAAATTTTCCACAACCTTTAACCTACCAATCGTAAAAATTTAAGGATACTAAAATTTCTTCACATTTTCCATGTCTGTCATATTCAACGAAACATATTTGAAAGAAAGGTTGGTACCCAAATATATATATATAAGTTCTTGTGAGAGTCCCTTGAAGAATGGACAATTCCAAGGTACTTCGAAGTCGGAGAAAGAGCATCAAAATTGATATTTATATTTAAATAACTTTATCATATTATATTTGTAGGTATATATATTTCTATCCACAAGATTGGCATATGATTGAAATATTTAATACATAGTTACATAAAATTGTGTGTGTCTGTGTACATACATATATATGTCTGTGTATATATACATAGGTCTGTTTGCGTTCGTATACATATATTTTTTGACAGACATTAAAAATTGAATTAGATAGATAGATAGAGAGAGAAAGAGAAAGAGAGAGAGAGAAAAAAATGAGGTAAATAGCTAAATAGAAACAGACTGAGATAGATAGATAGATAGATAGATCTTGTGCATTCGTCTGTGAAAGTGTACCCTACTTTTTATATATATAAGTGTACATACATAATTAAATACATACATACAAATATTTTACACACACACCCCTCACACACGCACACACACACACACATATATATATGTATATGTATATATATATATGTCAAAGCATGTTATAAATAAAAGAATGTTATTGTAAAGAATAAAGGAATAAAAGCCCCCTGTAAAGTATTTGTCGACAGTTACACACCAGTAAATATAGTATCACAGATATATATATATATATATATATATATATATATATATATATATATATATATATATATATATATATATATATAAAAATAAACAAAATAACAAAATAGATTAACAAATATGTAGAAAGAAAAGCCTTGACCTGACATGTGTTCAGGTCTGGGTCTTTTAATTAAAAAAAAAACAAAAACTGCTTATTTCTTTAAATTCAAATTGAGCTCTGCTAACAGATATACATACATATATACAGATACTTCCCCGGTACTGGTGATCTCTTTTGGCCACAAGTGGAATAAATTTTTACCCTCATTTTCGATAGGAGAAGGCGCTCGGGCCCGTGGATCCCAACCCTGCGGCACGACCTTCCTCATTGTAGTAATAGAAGTCGGTTTGGTGCATTATCGATACCAACGTGACAGCGGTCGCGCGGACTGGGTATTTTTTTTTTCATGGCCCATGTCCATATGTATGTACATGGGTTCCAAACGTAATCGGCCTTGTGTCACATCCTGCCTTTGTGTGGAGTTGGGTATATATATATATATATATATATATATATATATATATATATATATATATATATATATATATATACAGATAGATGAAGTTTTGCTTTTTTCAATAAATATTTTATTGTTTTATAATATTATAAGTAAAATATACATATGACTATGATCGTTTTTTTGTTGAGTATAAAAAAACTTGTAGATTTAAATTTATCTACAGCCCCTGAGTTTTTAAGCCAAAAGCTACCGACACTATACACAGTTTTTTTTAATCAATTCAACCCAAGCAAGGCGAGAATGCCACTAAGACGCAAAGGGCTACTGGTAGTAAAAGAGAATGAGAAGATTTTAGAAGAAACCCAAAACCCTAAACACAAAACAACGAATAAACCTCTACTCCTGTTCAAAAGATTGAAGAGAAGTGTAAACTGAACGATAGGCGAGTTTTATCTATTATTATTTAAGAAAAATAAATAGTAAGTAATATTTCAGAATTTAGGCGAAGACGTTAGAAGTAAGGAGTTGAAGTAGACTTTGAAACGAATCCTAAACAGGAAACAAGGGATAAACCTCTACTCCTATTCAAAAACCTATCTATTTACTGAACGAAGAAAATAAAATAAATAATATTTCAGAGTTTAGGCGAGACGTTAGAAGCATAAAGTTGTAGTAGACTTTAGAAGGAACCGGAAACCCGATCCTAAACAGGAAACAAGGGATAAACCATTTCAGAGTTTAGGCGGAGACGTTAGAAGTATAAAGTTGTAGTAGACCTATTCATAAAAAACCTATTCAAAAAACCTATCTACTCCTACTGAACGAAGAAAATAAATAACATTTCAGAGTTTAGGCAGAGACGTTAGAAGTATAGAGTTGAAATAGACTTTAGAAGGAACCGGAAACCCTGCTCTAAACAGGAAATAGGGGATTAACCTCTACTCCTGTTTAAAAGACCGCGGGGGATGTGTGAACCGGACGATAGCTGAATCTATCAAAACAATATTTCAGGTATATAGGCGAAGACTTTAGAAGGGACGGGAAGGCCAATCTTAAACAGGAAATAAGTGAATTATTCTTATTAATATTGTTGTTATATTTATAATAATAATAATAATAATAATAATAATAATAATAATAATAATAATAATAATAATGAAGAAGAAGAAGAATTAAAGGAGAAATAATTCAAATTCAGGCATGAACGCTACTAATAACAGGTTGTATACAAGGTGAGATTTTATAATATTGGTAGACTTGTTGTTACTTGATCTGTGGAGTAGCCTTTTGTCTACTATATTTACGAAAAACTAAATAATAAAAATAATAATATCTAATAATCTTCAAATGTTTTAAAACTCTAAATAGTCGAGGGGGTCTGGATATTTTTATCAGCATGTACACCTCAAGATCTTCGTCGATTTTACACTCGCTTATGATAAAATGTTCCGTAAATTCTGTTAATCTCATATCATACCTGTTGATAAAAAAATGATTAAGTAGCAACAGGTATAATGCCCGACACAACTATGTGAAATTGCGGAAACATTTTTTATTATAAACGATAGAATAATAATGAAAATAAAAATGTGGAAATTTAAAACTACAATTATCGCTGTTGTGTTCGGAGCATTGGATATGATAAAGAAGTATGTCGAAAATAATGTGAGCAAAATTCTTGGATACATCATCATCTCAGAGCCACAGAAGATTAATTTGGTCGGAACTGAATCTATCATTCATAAAACCCCCTTTATTTAAACGAAACTTTCCCAATATTCATAGATAACTTTTCTACAGCACCCTTTTTACTCATCGACACCGAAAGGGGCTTTGTAATTAGGCTCTTAAAATTACTCGCTGGAAAGTTGATACCACACACAATAATAATAATGATAATAATAATAATAATAATAATAATAATTATTATTATTATTATTATTATTATTATTATTATTATTAAGGTAGACATTCTGAAAATATCCAGAATCAACCGACCTTTCAATCCTTAAAACGAGTGAAGATAATTACACATGCAATTTACAAACGTCGCAACTCAGAAGAATGAATCAAATGAGAGGAGAGTTTCATCAGATTTATCTTAAAATATTTTGATTAATTTCTCTGAGTAACTATGCAATTTTACGAAAAATTCCAAGATGATCCCCAATGTGTATAGATAACTCTCTTACAGTGTCCTTTTTACTCATAGACCCGGAAGGGACTTAGCAATTAGGCGCTTAAAATTACTCTCTGGAAAGATGATACCACCAAAATTAATAATAATTTACACGATTTAGACTCATAGTCCCTAACTTGGGAGGCACGTCCCATAGGCAGCATTTTGTCTTTTAAGGGGTCATTTCGAGAATGATTTATTAACAATTTTTTTTTATGGTGAGTCTGTGTCAGTATGAGTGCGTGTACAAGTTAATACATATGATGCATATAGAGTATACACACATAAAAATATTTGCGTGTATACATACATAAAAATATTTGCGTGTATACATGTACATATGTAAATACGTATGTACTATATATAAGGAGGCACGGATTGAGGAATCGGAGAGCCGAGTTCGAATTCCAGTCGAATTGCATTATATTCACTTACGTGCTAATACCCTTGGGAAAGGTATGACTCTTTTCTTCTCCCCCCAGCTATGGGTAAAATAGCAGGGCAAACAGGGTCCTATACGCTTGGATGGCATTGGGTCTACCGCAGAAAGAAATGTCAATCTACTGCGGGAAAGATCTGCCTTGTCAGTCATGTATCGAAAGATACATGATCGCCTAAGCGTGTATCACGCATGACACATAATTGACTATATATAATATAATATAATTTAATATAATATATATGTGTATGCGTGTGTGTTTGTGTGTGTGTGCGTGAGTGTGTGTGTGCCGTAGAAAGAGAATGTTTTTATAAATACTGTAAAATTCTAAAATGAAACGATAACACTGTCTGAAGGAAAAGTCAAGTTTGAAAGAAAGTCAAGTTAATGGGCTTTTAGGCTTTCTCTACCTCAATAGGAGTTAACAATTTGAATAATAACTATGTCAAAACTGTAAGGGATATCAGAACATTAGAGATGCTTAGTTGTGGCGTGGCCCGGCCAAAAAATGTTTCTGAACCACTTATTTAGACTATAACAAATCGTCAAGAATATAATGGAATACACACTGGAGATTGCCAGGAGACTTATAGTATATTTTAATCGGCAATATCTATTAGAAACCTCAGGTGCAATAATAATAATAATAATAGTGATGTGATGATCAGTAAAATCGGTAACGGCTGGTAAAGTATTTATAGGATGAATGATTACTTTCTTGCAATCTAACTTCATATATTTATCACGCTCTGTTTGTACTAAATGAAAAACCAATCACACCTGAATGCGTTATAACACTCTAACATTAGCTTTTTTGTGGGAAAATAAGGATCACCACAAATGAAAATGCACACGTGATCTGTTTTATGACACAAATCCTACATCATGCGTGATATACTCTCATTCCTACCTATATATATATATTCAAACGTTATTTTAGGGGATACTCTGTATTTGAAATAGTTGCCAAATTTTTATTTTATTATACAGCGTGTAATCCCACTAAAGACACTCTCCGGCTGGGATCGAATCTTTGCCCTCCTTTGTAAGGAAAAAGCGCCGTTTGACTCAGTGTGCTTTACCGCTCAGCCATGAAGGACGGATGTAACAAACAAATTTCTATACCTATCCACTTTTTTTTATTAAGGAAGTACACCCTCTTCACTGATACTATTATTCTCGGAAGCTTCATATCTGATCAGTTTTGTATCCTAAACGTAAACAAAACAAATTCTAAAGAATTAAAGGATTTATTTTTAATCCTAAATCTTTATTGATTCGAAAGTTACTTTTAGTGGGGGTACTCTGTATTTGAATTAATATTTAACGTTATATATATATATATATATAATCGACTCTCCCGTCGAATTCGACGTATGAGGGTCAAGCAGATCAGCCCGACAACAGCACATGAGATTTGATTATAGTGGTGAAGGTTTCGTGCAGAACCATGCACACTTTTTGAAGGGTCGAATACAGTGACCTGGTGCACTAGTGCCACAAGGTCCCCAAACGACCCTCCGCAGGTTTTGAATTTTTGTCCTTCTCCTAGACCAGTTGCCATCCAAAGCTATAGAACCCAGTCTGTCCTGCTATTTACCATAGCCGGAGGGAGAAGAAGAGGATTCACACCTTTTCCAAGGGTATTAGCACGTAAGTGAATGTAATCCAAGCCGCTATCCATTACTCCACCGTATATATATATATATATATATATATATATATATATATATATATATATATATATATATATATAATCTCCCGCCTTTTACGATGAGGATCAAACAGCTGAGTTCTTAGAACCGAACAGCCAGACTACCCGAACAAGTTGCTTTTAATGGTGAAGGGTTTTGCAGGAGCAATCATTCTTTTTGGAAGAACCGGATACAGACCGTTCATCTCGCAAGATAATACGACGCTACCTGTCCGGTTATTTAACCCCTAGCTGGGGGGGAGAAGATATGGATTCATAACTTTTGCGCTATCCTTTACTATTATATATATATATATATATATATATATATATATATATATATATATATTATAGTCTTTTTCATAAAGACAAAACAATTTACTCACTAAAAGATGCAACCTCGTTTCAGTGCATTTAGTAGCACCTCGACTGTTGAGAA
>CAHIKZ030005551.1:5000-37500 GCA_903632075.3 Acanthosepion pharaonis
AGTCTTGAGTTATACTTAATTATTAATGGCCACCGTGCGTCACAAAAGAAAGAAAGAAAAACTAATTTTGTAACCACTACTCAAATTCTAGACCATTATGTGTGTTATATATCGTACCTTTGAAAACTAATAGGTGTCCCAATCCTCATAAATACGCTGGACACTATTGTAAGTGGTGGGGTAAGATACTGTCTAAGTAGTCCGCCACTAGCAGTGGTTTACCCACTTCACGCCGCTGGCGAGTATTGTATTTTGTTGATGTTATAAAGATTATCATTTTCATTTCTCAATTTTGGTTATTCTTCATTCAGTAACCCTTTCTAGGTTACAACAATGTGTGAAAGGTTTAGAGAGAGAGAGAAATATGAGAGAATGTGGTAAAGAAACAAAGAGAGAGAGAGAATGAAGAAAGAAGTAATGGAAGAAAACTAATGAAGGTGACAATGAAATGAACTTATTTTCAGACAAAGAAAAAAGAAACGAAAAAATATATAAAGAAAAGAACAAAAAAAAAGAAAGAAAGAAAGGGAGAAAAAGAAAAATAAAGAAATGAAGATAAGGTGAAATAATAATTTTTAAAAAAGGCTGGTCAGTAAAAAAAAAAAAAAAAAAAATCTGAGAAAGAAAATGTACCAGAATAGTTCAATAAGAATTAAAAAAAAAAAAAAAAAAAAACAGGAAGAGGAGTAAATGTAATTCTAGACGGATAAGAAGAAAGATTAAAATCCTTAAGAAAGAAAAAGAGGAAGAAAGAAAAGAAAGTGTGTGTCTGCGTAAGCGCGTATGCACCCATGCGTATGTGCATAAGTGTAGAATGTCGTGATTATTTGTCCTTTCCGACATTTTTTTTTCATTTTGCACTCAATCCTTAATCATTATTTTTCTCTTTTTACTCTTTCTTTTCAATAGTTGCCATTTGACTTTCGATTTTCTAGACATAGGCTCTCGTTGTTAATTTTTGAGTGTTCGAATGTTTTCAGTCAGGAAAATTGTATTGGGTTGATGCATAATTTTCAGGCATTTTCAAACAATATTTATTATGAAAAAAGAAACATAATTCGACAATTACATTTTTAAATGTATATGATTATCAACACGCATTTTTATAACCTGAAAATAAAATGATATTTTTATTAAAAAAAGTATACCATCATTAATTTTTATTAACAAATAAGTTGCTTACAAAAACGCCTGATAATTATGCACCAACCCAGTATTTCATTTTTTTTACATAAACAATTAATTTTAATGCTTAAATATATGTATGTGTGTGTGTGCGTGTCTGTGTGTAAGTATGTATGTGTGTGTAAGTATGTGTGTGTATTTGTGTAGCAATCCCTATTTAATACATGTTTCGTTAACACATGCTTAGTTTTTTTTTCTTGTATGTGAATAAGGGCTTTCTTTTCTGGACTTAATGAGAATGAAAATATCCAAACATTTAGGCAATGTTAACAATCATTAAACACATATCGTCATTCCATCGTATGTTGCTTCCAGATCTGGTGTACCGCTCCTGTTATGTATCTGGAGATTCTTGGTAGAATCCAAAGAAAACTCTGCAATACAATCTATCCTGACCTGGCATCTCGGGTTGAATCATTTTCCCACGTCGTAAAATCGCTTCTCTGTGCCTTTTGGCAGCTAGGTCTCATCCTTTTCCTGTTGAAATTGTTAGATGTGACGGTAAATTCCATGCTAATAGTTTCTTCTCTGGCACTTCTCACTTGAGGAACTCTCCTATGACTTCTTGTTTTCATTTCAACTACTATCCTTAAAGATTTAAATGCAATGTCAATTGTCATCTTCTGATTCCTTGAATTCTTGTTTTTTTTTTAATGGCCTCTATCGCCCCTAGGTTTCTCCCGTTTCTTTCAATAACCCCTTGCAACTCATAACAAATGTTCAACATGTCCCCCGCTTGCTTCTACACACGCGTGCACCCGTCAGATCAGTGACTGGCGGACCCTTTCAAATACTCCCACACAGTGTCGAATGGTTTCACAGGCCCCCATGACACGTTGATGAAGCGTCTTTGCATTATTAATGTCTGCTGCATAAACCAATTCTTTTTAGGTGGCTCCACAGATGAAAAACCAAAGGATTAAGGCCAGGGAAACATGCAGGCCATGGAACCTGTCCCCTCTACCTATCCATCTTTCATGGTAGATGTCATCGCAAACAATGTGACTAAATTGTGCTAGAGCCTCATCATGTATGAACGACATGCATCTTCATATTAGCAGGTCTGGAGGTGTGTTCGAAATAAAGTCCCAGGAGACAGCTCCAGTAAGACCTGGTAGTAGAACATATGAGCCTGTCTGATAGCCACCTACAATTCAAGCTCACACATTAATCGTAAACTGATGCTGGTGTACCATCTCTATTCTGTTCCCCAACAAATGTTGATTGTGTACATTTTTTCTTCTATCTTTTGCTCATCCGTAAACAAGACATGTTGCCTCACCCGTAAAAAAGACAGAAGAGACAAACAATGGATCGACAGTTTGTGCAATAAACCATCGACAAAAGTTATCCCGTTGTAAGTGATCACAGGGCGAAAGATCCTGCACAGATAGCAAATGATAAGGATACAGGAGGTTCTCTTGAAATACTCGCTATGCAGTACTATGAGATGTACGACATCCTTGGTCCACTTGACATATTCTGATACCTGTATTGTCTCTGATAGCCCGTAAAATGTGTTCTTCGTGGTCAGGACCAGGAGCAGATTTCGGTCTCCCTCGACCAATATTTTGTTGTGGCATGGATCATGTCCCAGCAAACGTTGAATGACTCATCTACTTTCGGTCTGGAAACACATTCTGATACACACGCGCAGCCTCGCGTCCATTACCATTCGTACAGCCGTATGTAAATGTCATATCTACCTGCTCATGATATGAATATCCCGCTATTGTCAAACGGAACTCTTCTCAGTTAACTCACTACTACACACTTTAAACGTTGAAGACAGACTAGGCCCAAATGTACACGAATCACAAATGTGACCTAGTCTATATGAGAACACAGCGTTATCTACCGTAAACTAACTTTAAACTTAATAACTCATAAACGAAGGATTGTCGGAGATATGTATATATGAACTTTTGTCTTTGTTGTGGTATGAGGAACCGCCCCAGTGTTTGTAAAAGTATTTTTACTACCCCTGTATATTATTTATATAAAAGAAAATATATGAAGAAATATAGTTTTAAAGTGTGTTAAATTTACCTGACGATTGCGTCTAGCATGAAACAACCTGTCGCCTCTGAGTGTTGACTTCAATGTTCATTTTATATTTAAAAGAATATATATATATATATATATATATATATATATATATATATATATATATATATATATATAAGAAAATAAAAGAGGAAACGTTTTATGCCAACAATTTTCGTCTCTTGATGCGTTTTATCAACTCAAATCCAGAAATTTTATTTAGATTAGTGACCTGTATTTATACACAGTGATAAATAAAATAACATACACTTTTCAAGTTTCGAATTAAAGAAGTCTCTAAAATAGCTCCAAAAACTGTGAATAATCTACAGCGTTCTGCAGTTTAGAAATTGTAAACTTAACGTTATTCAAATTCCGCAATGAACGAAACGCGTTGGCATAAAAGCTTTTCCTTTTGTCTCTGCGTTTTACTTATTGTCTTTACATATATATCTATATAAAATTTTTTTTATATACGCACACAGATATATATATATATATATATATATATATATATATATATATATATATATATATATATATATATATATATATATCTAACGTCTTATCAGTCAACAATTAATTTAGAGAGGAAATATAAGTAAGTACTTATGTATGTATGCTATCGCATATAAGGAGCTAAAAGGTCGTCCTTCCTTTGAAGTGGCATCGTAAACCACTCTAGACAATTCCTCAGATTTAAAACCAAGGAAAACAAATCATTCCAAAGTTTTTCAATTTGTCTGAAAGGATTTCAGATTTTATGACGATAAATTTCTTCGATTAAGGATTAAGATGCTATAAGATTTGAACTTTTTCTAAATCTACGTACCCACCAACCCATTCACTCGCTCTTTCCCGCCCTCTTAATTTATATCGCTTTCTCTCGCTCGCTGACGTCTTCATCTTCCCCCCCACTCTTTATTATTATCTTTTCTTTTTCATCTCACCCTCTTCCCCTTCCCATTATTTCCCTTCATACTTTTTTCTTTTCTTTTTACTCTTTTTATTATTGCATCGTTTTTGTTTCTTCCTTTCTCTCTCACGCTCTTCCTTCTCCCACCCTCTTCCTTCCTCTCATTCTGTTTACCTTATTTTCTCTCGCTATTATTCATTATTATCTTCTCTTTTTCATCTCACTCACTTCCCCTCTCTTTATTTTTCTTTAATACTTTTATTTTTCTTTTCTCCTTTTTTTTTACGTTCCATGGTTTTTGATTCCTTCTCTCATTCTCTTGCTTCTCTGATTCTCTCATTTCTTTCATTTCTCTATCGTTCTTTCTATCTTCCTCTCTTTTTGCCTCCTCCACTTCCTGTCGTCTGTCTTGTTTCTTAGTTCGTTTTTATCTATCACGCTCTCTCTCTCTCGCTCTCTCTCTCTCTTTCTTTCTCGGTTTACGCTATTTATATTCGGACCATTGTCCTCATCTGAAAGATAGAGGACAATAGTCCGAATATATTCGGACCATTTTCCTCATCTTAGTTGAGACAACAGTCCGAATAAAAATAGTGTAAATGATAATATCTCCTCATCCCAGAAATCCGGACAAAAACTGTCACTATTTTTTTAGTAATGTTCTTTCTTTACTTCCCCTTCGTTTGTAAATTTCTTCTTTTCTCTCCCCCTATCTATCTATCTATCTATCTATATATATATATATATATATATATATATATATATATATATATATATATATATATCTCAGTCTATTCCTATCTATCTATCTATCTATCTATCTATCTATCTATCTATCTATCTATCTATCTATCACAGTTTGTTCCTATCTATCTATCTATCTATCTTATTTTCATAATAATATTTTGTAAAGTTTGCATAACACGACACAAGGTAAAATGGAAGAAGGCAGTGTTACGCCAATGTTTAAACTAAGTTATGCTTGCCTCGAAAATCGCCATTACACTGGTTGGAATACTGACCTCTGTCACTAGTGTACGTTACTATTTCATCTACAAGCGAGGACATATATTTAATCTTATTCTGGGCTTAGTCCGGAACAGAATCGAAATGAATAACCACGTAGTGAGAAATGACCTCACTACGGTATTAATTATCCGAATGCTTAGCTTGTCAACTGTTGCTCTACGGTGACATAATCACCTTCCCAACTTTTATTTTCGCTTCTCGCGTCTTTCTTTATTATTAGGAATCTAAAAACAAATGGAATCCTGTATAACTTTTGCACGAAGTGAGCCAAGAAACAGATTTTTTCTACTCAAAGGTTTTCATCAAATCGTTAACAAAGTGTAAATAAGTAATAAAATACGAGTAATAATAAAGGCATACATTTTTAAATCGGGTCACAAATTTCAAATTAGGACAAAAATGTTCCGAGTAAGAGAAAAAGAACGTCTGTTGTATACCATGCCATGTCCCTTCAGGAAGTAAACTCTCATGGATCCTTTATTATCTGCGAATTTTCACGACATTTTATAAAATAAATTACTTAATCGTCGTCATCACAGGAGTTTCAGTTGCGCATGTATTAGGAAACACAAAGAGATATTCTATGTGTTACCGCAGTTTCCATCAGTCTCGGGATAATTCTGTCTCGTCCACTGCCCATTTTGAAGGATTCTTTTATATGAAGTATGCAGTTCAATGCCACAAATCTTGTCTGTTAGATTCTGTCTTTGACCACATCCAACATCCTGTTGCTGATGTCTTCACCGTAACTCTGGTAGGGGTGGATTCCTGGTGCTATGCCTTACTAAACGGTAACCCGTGATTTTGTCCAAGGGTCGATGCAGTTTTTAATTATTGTCCTTCTTCTAGACTGATTGCAATCCATAGCTATAAGACCCAAACTGTACTGCTATTTAACCGTTAACTGGGGGCAGGGGGATGGATTCATACATTACCTAAGGCTATTTGCACGAAAGTGAATGCAACGAACTCGAATGGAATTCGAACACGGCTCCCTATTTTTCTTTTAATTCTCAGCCACTATCCATTGCGCTAACTGCACAGAAAGAGTAAAAAATTCCGTTGTCTTCTCCACGGGTTTGAATTCGAGAACTTCCGTTAACCTGCTGGCTACACAAGTCTATAGAATCAAGTCTACTATGCTAACTCAGAGCGGGATTAGATGGATCCATTCTTTTCCGAAGAGCATTAGTGAACACAGCAGACCAGGACAGGGTTTGAACCGGGTTCGACGATTCCTCTTTTCGCAATAACACCAGTCACGACACTAGCACATCCACCATTAGTAGATGATGTCTAAAAATGGCTTTAGAAGGCATTAGACAGAATCAGGGGTTGATAGGAGCAAAATTCCATTGCCAAGGACAGTATTTAGGCCCCGGCAAATTTAAATTACGTTTTTGACTTTCGAAAACGAGAACACTATAAAATAAAAGTTAAAGAGTTATACAGGAATAAAGTGTCGCTTGCCAGTGAGCAAACATAGGCGATCCCATTATTGACTTAAGTAGACCACGTGACCATAGAGGAAACGCATATATAGGAAGTCGCGTTGGGCACCTCGAGGTGGTGTAAAGGCCGAAAGTATAGGGCACCCAGTGAGGCTCGAACTCACTACCCAGTCGTAATTGTTCTAGTGAGACAAGCTTGCTAACCATTACACCACCTCGAGGTGCACCAAGTGATTTTTCAAGCACAGCTTAGATGTGGCACAAGGCCGAAAGTAGGGGGTACCCAGTGAGGATCGAACTCACTACCCAGTCGAAATTGTTCTAGCGAGACAAGCTTGCTAACCATTACACCACCTCGAGGTAAACATTGATAGCAACAACTTTTTTTATAATAGTAACGACTTTTTGATACTAGCGCCCGTTATGTTTTAAAACTAACAACAACAAAAAATAAAAATGGTAAATATTTAAAGGAAAAGATGAACTTGTACTTTGGTTGCTTTGCTGAGCCTATGTACTAAGCAGATGCTGGTGGTGGGAGGGGATAAGTTACAGATGCCTTATCCGAACAGGAAACTTGAAATTACATCTGACTAAGATAATGAATTTACATTAAAAAATGGACTGCGGAAATCGAAGAGATTTTGATAAGTTTATTTATTATGATCTTACTTACGCTGATTACTTTAATTACTTGTAACGGGATTTAGTTTGTTTACAAAAAGCAGAGAAATTTCTCTTGCCTTCGGTCTCCGGGGAATAAGTCAAAGCGATTTAATTTCTTTTCGTTTTATTTTGGTTTCTAACATTCGAGGCAGCATCCAAAATAAACATCACATACGCACACACACACGCATATATGCATAATTCTAAAACTTCAAAATATATATATATATATATATATATATATATATATATATATATATATGAATTTTAGCGGTGAATATTAATCACGTACATCGAATATTATACAGTGAATATTTCACATCGAAAACTTAGCTAATAATTACGTGCCAGTCCGCGGGTTTATTGATGAACCCATGTAGAAAATATATACATGATATATTCGTAAACACCCACACCCACAAACACATGTGCACGCACACACAGACACATAAGTATACATTCATATATAAAAACATATACTCGCGAACATTTATTTTTTAAATACATACATATTGACATCCACAAGTTTCGCTTCATCACAGTTCTTCACTCTGGCTAGACGTCCGATTGCTTCAAGTCAAGATCGAAACTCGACTGACTTGTCATCAGCCAAATATCCTACCCCTAGGCTATCGTCTGTGTCTCTGTGTCTCTCTCTCTCTCTCTGTGTCTGTCTGTGTGTATGTGTGTGTCTGTGTGTGTGTGTGTGTGTTTAACAGAAAGTCACGATAATATATATATATATATTATCGTGACTGTTTGTTAAAAGTAACGAAGAATTATTTAAAAAAACTGTCAGCCCCGAACACAATATTTCTAAAATCGTACTGTGACTTTCTGGAACATTCTAGAACTTTCTGGAGCATTCTAAAACTTTCTGGAACCTTCTAGAACTTCCTAGAGCGTTCTAGGATATTATGGAACCTTCGAGAACTTGTTTTCTTAATTTTTAAGTTTATACATTATGCTATATCTTTAAACTATTAAATGCGTTAAAAGTACTATTCAATTACATCATTAGAAAATTAAATAAAAACCTTTTACAAGTTTGTAACTTTTGTTTATTTGTAAGGTTTTATGTTATGCTATAGCTATAAACTGTTAAATGCGTTAAAAATATATAAGTACTATCCAATTACAATGGATAGTACTTGTATATTTCTAACGGATCATTAGCAAATTGACAAATAAAGCTTCTATTCTATATTTTTAATTTTACCCTTATGGTAAAATCAAATTTCCGGTTTGAGCTGTTTCAAGAACTAAACAAATTAATACCTTTTCATTACTTTTGAACATAGAGATAAAAAAAAAACTATATATATATATATATATATATATATATATATATATATATATATATATATATATATATATATATATATATATATATATATATATATATATATATATATATATATAAATTAATCTATTCACCTCAAGCAAGGCAATAATATCCCTAAGATGTAAGTGGCTACTGGGAATGAAATTGAATGAAAAATGGAAATATTTACAATTAACTGGAAACCCAATCCTAAAGAGGAAACAAGGGATAAAAACTCTACTAATGTTCATAATATCAAGAGGAGTGTGAATCGGATATATATATATATATATATATATATATATATATATATATATATATATATATATATATATATATATATATATATGTATGTATGTATGTATTTTTCCGACAATATTTCTTATTAATATAGATGTTATTCTTAGTGAGTATATGTGTTCGTGTTATTATCACGAATAAATAATGTTGGATTAAAAATCCCTTAAAAAATAAAAATCTATCTATCTATCTATCTATCTATCTATCTTGATCTTTTACATATCTATCTATCTATCTATCTATCTATCTATCTATCTATCTATCTATCTTTCCATCTATCTACAAGTATTATATACCTTCGTGGTACTTATAAAGACTATATATATATATATATATATATATATATATATATATGTGTGTGTGTGTGTGTGTGTGTGTGTGTGTGCGTGTGTGTGTATGTTTGTGCATATATGTGTGTGTGTGGGTTATGTACGTCGGCATTCTATATGTATTTCGTACGAAGGTGCATACACACACAAATATATTCACACACACACACACATATATATATATTTATATGTACATGTATGTGTGTCTTGGCATGGGTGTATTCTTTTGTGTTTTTATATATACACATTTACAAGCACATATGTATGCATATGTCTACGTGTTCGTATTAGACATGAAAACAAATACTTAATTAAGTGCACGTGAACAAATCCTCTTTTATGCATATGTCTAATTAGCCAATTAATTGGATATTCACATTTGAAGATAATCATGGAGACCTGCTGAATTTCATTTCATGTATTATTATGAAAAAGAAAGAACGGGGATTTATGTGATTTTGCGATATGGTCGTTGATTCCAGACCAATGGGTTCGAATATTCTGTCGTGTTTGCAGAACATGACCAGAAAAAGAAAGACTAAATTCTTTGGAGCGTCAATTTGGTAACGGTGATCTCTAGTTGATGAAAGATGTCGGAGGAAAATGATTAAAAATTGGTAAGTAACCCCTTTTTATAACTGAGGTATACAGAAAAAAAATCTCTGAATGCACATGACATCCAACCTTGAAGCAGATGGTCTACAGCAGCAGAAAATCCCACCGAGTGCTACTGTCGTCTAAAATTAGCTAAGGATCATAAAAATTCCCTAAGGATCATAAAAATTCGCTAAGGATCATAAAAATTCGCAAAGCATCATAAAATTCCCTAAAGATCATAAAAATACCCTAAGGATCATAAAAATTCGCTAAGGATCATAAAAATTCGCTAAAGATCATAAAATTCCCCAAGGATCATAAAATATTCGCTAAGGATCATAAAAAATCCCTAAGGATCATAAAAATTCGCTAAAGATCATAAAAATCCCCAAGGATCATAAAAATTCGCTAAAGATCATAAAATTCCTCAAGGATCATAAAAATTCGCTAAAGATTATAAAATTCGCTAAGGATCATAAAATTCCGTAAGGATCATAAAATTCCGTAAGGATCAGAAAAATTCGCTAAAGATCATAAAATTCGCTAAGGATCATGAAAATTCCGTAAGGATCATAAAAATTCCCTAAGGATCATAAAATTCCTAAAGGATCATAAAATTCTTAAAGGATCATAAAAATTCACTAAATATCATAAAAATTCGCTAAGATTCATAAAAGTTGAACAAGAGTTGAGCAAATCGTAGCTTGCTGTGATGCGTTTCAGTTTCTGCTATGATGTTCAGATGATTGAGTTAGAATCTAAACAACATAAAAAATGGTCCCATCCTCTCTTGTATCAATTGTTCAGGTTGGTGGTGTAGCTTTATGGCGAGTATTTTCTTGGGATATATTGGGAATCCTTAGTGCGAATAAAAGATCGTTCAAAAGTCGCAACCTATCTAGGTATTGTGGATGGCTACGTGTCACAGTTTATGAGTACGGTGCAACTATCCACTTCTAACGGGACAACACACCCTAACTCTGCCTGAAAGAGGAGCCCACACACTTGGCCAGAAGCATCTCCCTCGCGTCTCAAAGGGATTGGGGCAAGCGAGATCTGGCAAACCTGCTTGCATCGAGCTGTCGGATGCTCGGTCTGTTAAGATCCGCTTTAGTCACGCCAGCCCGACAGGCGCTGCCCTCTTCCGCCGGTTTCCACCGCTGAGGTCGTGTAGCTCTTTTCTTATTCCGTGATTGGGTTCTTCGGGAGTTGGACGAGTTTAGTCTGGTCCCACCTGCTCAATTTTACCGCCAGGGGTTGGAACTCCAGACGGCTTCGCTTTTGGGATCAATGGGCCACACAAACCCTTTACCATGACAAATAACGATCACATATATTCTACATTGGATGTTTGTTATCAAATATACCAGTTTTATTTATTAATTTAATGACAATCAATAAATAAGAAAATAATAAAAGTATAAACTTATCATTAAATATATGAGAACATTTTTTATTATTGTTGTTGCTAAAAATTTGAGATAAATAATGAAAGAAATAATTCACTGCTGAATAAAAAAAAATACACATAGCAAAATAACGTTATAACTCGAAACGCTTTTCTTACAAATTTGAAAATACGTCCTCTTTTATAAAAAAATGTTACTTTACAATTAATAAATAAGAAAAAAAATAAAAGAATAAAATTATCAGCAAATGCTGTTAAAAATGTTTTAAATGATAGAAAAAGAAATCAACGATACTGAACAAATAGTCAACGTTAAACAACTTGAAATGCTTTTGATGCAATTTCGAAAATTATGTCCTCTTTCATAAAAAGAGAAATATTATATTTAAATATAGAGCAGAAGTATTCATTCCAATATATAAGTAATTTAACAAATAAAACGTATTAAATATCCTTTATAATTCTCAGTGAGACTTTCTTAATAAATTAAACTTGCTAAATAACACTTATTTTAAAAAATATTACAATCGATGGATACTACAACTTATCTTAACCCTTTCAAGTTCATATTCGCGTAATTGATGTATGCAGCAAAAATATTGTTGATCGTTTCAGTAGATATATCTAAATGACTTTGACTTAGAAAAATAATATTGAATGTATTATTATAAATATAGCAATGGGACACTATGTCTACTTTATCCCATATTAATGCGTTTTTTTGGACAGCTATGTCCAGCAGGATGTGTTGAAAACATCTGTGAGACTCGTATATACAAGGCGACTCGAAGGGGTTAAATGAACAAATAGGTATTTCAATAATTACAGATTATAGATGCATAATAATATAATAAAAATAAATAGTTAAAGAAATAACAAAACAAGTGTCACAGATATATCATATATGAAAAATAAGTACAACAGAAGTGCATTACACGACTAGTGAGTGTGTCGGTTGACCAGGGTTCAATTCAATCGACTGTTATATTTATCAGCCGAATTTTGGGGCCAAGCCTACGCGCTCGGATTGCTTCACATTAAACTCGGGCAAAAACTTCCCGTAGACCCCGTATAAAACGGAGTCGGGTAGCTGTCTCCCGCCTCGAGACTCTGCCCTTCGGCAAAGTCTTGTCCGGGTTCCTCTATGCACAAGGCAGAGAGTTCGACAATAATGAACAATCTGTTCGACTGTTAATATTTAACAGCCCCTGCCACGAGGGATGTATGTGGCACAAGGCTGAGTTTACCCTGGGTTCTCCGAGGCCGTAGGCTCGGCCAAAAATATACCCTTTGAACCCGTATAAACGGATTCAGGGTCTGTCTACGTCCTCGGACGAAACTTTGCCGTCCAGGTTTCTCTCTGCCGAGGCAGAGGGTTTGATAGCAATGAACAGTCTGGTCGACTGTTATATTTAACGGCCCCCCACCACATGAGTTGTATGTGGCACAAGGCCGGTTTAGCGTGGGTTCTCCGAGCCCGTAGGTTCGGCCAAAAATATACCCTTTGAACCAATATAAACGGATTCAGGGCCTGTCTAACATCCCGGACGAAACCTTACCCCTCGGCAAAGCTTCGTCCAGGTTACTCTCTGTCGACGCAGAGAGTTTGGCAGTAATGAACAGTTTGGTCGACTGTTAATATTTAACAGCTCCCCCATGAGGATCTATGTGGCACAAGGCCGGTTTATTGTGGGTTTTCCGAGCCCGTAGACTCGGCTAAAAATATTCCCTTAGAAGCCGTATAAACGGGTTCAGGGTCTGTCTACCTCCCCGTACGAAACTTTGCCCTGCGGCAAAGCCTCGTCCGAATTCCTCTCTGCCGAGGCAGAGGGTTCGATAGAAATGAACAGTCTGGTCGACTGTTATTATTTAACCCCCTCCCCGCCAACGAGGGATGTATGTGGCACCAGGCCGAGTTTACTGTGGGTTTTCCGAGTCCGTAGGCTCGGCCAAAAATATTCCCTTAGAAGCCGTATAAACGGGTTCAGGGACTGTCTACCTCTTGCCTCGTCCAGGTTTCTCTCTGCCGAGGCAGAGAGTTCGACAGTTGCGAACAGTCTGGTCGACTGATAATATTTAAAAAACATGTATTTTCGGTGACCGGTTGCACTATACACAGGCAGTCTTTTTTCTGGAGGAGTTTAAATTCATGCTGCAAAAGTCAGGAATCGCACGATGCGTGAATTCGTCTTATACACGGGTTTATAGGATGAGTCAATTGAGTTCGCAATCTACTACAGAAGGAAATAGCGCAAAATGATGATTAGAAAAAATATCGGTGGTTTTAATCTGTTTTAAATTTGTGTCAAGCTATATTCTGTCTGTGCGTCTTCACCTTATATTCGTGCCATGCGTGATACACGCGTAGGCGTTCATGTATCTTTCGATACATGATTGACGTGGCAGATTTTTTTTCCGCACTAGGTTGCTATTTCTTTCTTCGGTAGACTCAGTTGTCACCGAAGGCTGTAGAACCAGGTCTGTCGTGCTATTTACTGGGGGTAGGGGGAGAAGAAGAGGATTAATACTTTTCCCAAGGGTATTAGCACGTGAGTGAGTGCAATGAATTCAACTGGAATTCGAACTCGGCTCTCTGATTCCTCAATCCGAGCCACTATCCATTACTCCACTGTGCCACCTTATATCAGTAGAACAATACAACTGTCATTGCTTACATATAACAAATATTTACAACCTCATATATATATATATATATATATATATATATATATATATATGTGTGTGTGTGTGTGTGTGTGTGTGTGTGTGTGTGTGTGTGTGTGAAAGTTCTAAGAATATATCTGTAGAGAAGACAATTTGAACAAAATAGGCAATCGGAAAATTGTACTTAGTCGGCTGGTTTACCTGTAATTTCTCTTCAGTTCCGGATTGCTTGTCTCTTCAACAAGAGTGCTGGGGTTAAATGCTTCTCTGGGCTGGCGTTATCAACCTAATAGTCTGGAAAACTTAGAGTCACTAGTTAAGAATCTATCCTATCAGCAGGCGCATAATATCAGGACTACTGTATTGCTATTTTGTGAATACGATCTGAACCTTGCAGTAATTTCCGGTGGAGGCCTCTCGATGCCATGATGAAGTTTACTGTTATTTACAGTTATTACGAACAAATGGCGGTTACAACATTAGCGGAAATATTTAATTTGCATAACAATTTTAATAGTATATTTTAATTAAATATTTGTAATTTTTTTTAATTCTAATTCTAAAAATTTACAAGGAATGTTTCTGCTGATAAGGTTTTATATTTTTATCTTTGGATTCAACTTGTTAATATAAAAAGAATTTATATCAGTCTTGTTTAAAGTCAGTCGTAAATTAAAAAATCAACAGCGTTCATAATAAGCATAGATGTCGCCTGCTACTTCACATTATTAGAGATTAGTCAGAGTCGAAAATAAGTTTAAGGTATCATCTAAATAAATTAAAATAATGTTTCTCTGGATTTTCTTAAAACTGTACCAATGTACCATTATTTAAAGATGCGAAAAAATAGTAAATATATTATTATTATTATTGTTAATATAAACATCAGAAAATTATTCGAATGTTGCTGAGAACTGAATTCAAGTGGAGTTAGTATAATGATAAAAAGATCTTTAAAAATAGAAAAAAAACTAGAACAGTCTACCCCAGCGAGTGAAATAAAGGGTTTAGTTCGACATTCCAACCACCTGAAGAAGGCCGGAACGTACATCGGCTGAAACGCTGTGATAAATATGGCAACAAAGATGAGGACAATAGTCCGAATAATGTAAATAGTGTACATAATACCTCATGTCTGAACTGTAGACAGATATTGGCAGAGATATCTTTCTAAAAAAAAATAGATATATTGTAGAAAATGTTATTTATAGAGAAATTTTAGAGAGGTAAGTTTACTTCTGACAAATTAACTCTTTGGGAGGTGGGGTATTTGGCTAGTATATACAAATATATGAAATAAACTATTTTCGTTACGACTTACAGAATTATCGATGGAATACATTCCCAATCGCTAAATTGTTTCAATGCAATAGAATTCGGTAAGAAATAACATTTAATATTTTTTGGAGTGTGTAAAGTTCCCCCCAAAACCCTGCTAAGCTTAGTTTATAAGAAGATTAACTTCATATAAAAGTGACAGAAAAGGACTCATTAATGGTCAGCACTACACACACACACACACACACACACACTCTCTCTCTCTCTCTCTCTCTCTCACACACACACACACACACACATATATATATATATATATATATATATATATATATATAAGACATTTTTATGTTTATACTGTCTTTTTAAAGTTACAAATATTTAAGTAAATGTTCTGTTTATAATAAACTGTATTAATAACATTTAGCGGCCTCATAGAAAATATTCGAACCTGTATCCTATAAGGAAACGTCAGATAGCCTGACGTGACTTAACCGATTGAGCCACAGAGGATCGATCAGTTAGCAAGGTCGATTTTACTGCTTTTAAACTACAATTTTCCATGAATCTCTCACGTACATTCATATCTGCTCAAAGCGTATCCAAATAATGTGTGACGTCATTTGTTTACATTTGATGAATTAAGTGAATAAATATTGGAAGTAATAGGAAGATAAGGACTAAAGATAATGATTGACATTATTTAGATCCCGGCAAATTTAAATTACTTTCTTTTTGTTGGACAAATTTTGTCGTTATTTTCACCCGAAATTAAAGCTGACACGAACATTAGAACGGCTCATGATCAGATATAATAGACATTGATTGTTTGCTACATTTAACAATATATATATATATATATATATATATATATAATATCTTTTGTTTAAAAATATGATTCCTTCCTACATAGAGTTCTCATGTTTCAAAAACGAGCCGAAATCATCAAATAATTATTAAAAATTAAGTTGAATTGTAGTGTTTAGTCCCGTTTTCATCTTCAAGCGAAATTTTAGGAATCTAAATTTTACGTTCTAAAAAATTTCGCTTGAAGATGAATTCAACATAATTTTAATAATTATTTGGATGATTTCAATTAGTTTTGAAACATGAGAACTCTTATGTATTCGAAGAATCTTATTTTAAAAAAAAAATATTATTATAAAAGCTCAACTTATGTATGGAGCACTGTCTTCTTAAAAAATAAAACAAAAATACTAAGGAACTCCGGGTTATGCACCCAACGTGTTTTTTTTCTATTTTCTGCATTACCTACGCCTTTTATATATATATATATATATATATATATATATATATATATATATATATATATATATAAAGACTACTTGAAAGAGGCTGTTTAACCAATATAAGGACTAACCAAAATTAATGATAAAAAAAACAAAAACAAATGAAAACTACATATAAAGTTCATTTCTTCATAGACAGTCATTTAATCTTGTAGTTCACAGCTATCAACAAGCAGGGTTTTTTTTTCTCCTGATGATGGGCATGCTGGCCGAAACTAGTCGATGAACCTAATTGAAATAATAAAACAAAAAATATTTATATACAACCCAGAGTGTCTGAAAATTTTCGTTTTAATATTTCTTACTGTTCAAAACACACACACATACACACAAACACACACACACACAAAACACACACACACACACACACACACACACACACATATATATATATATATATATATATATATATATATATATATATATATATTAGTAACATAACAAGAAGTTACCCAAAACGCTTGGGACAATAGACACTACGGGCAATTTTTATATTCCCTTAACTTACCTCCAAGATATCGCTAAAAAAAGAGAGCATAGCATGATGAAAAAAACGCCAAACTTGACGAAAAAAAATTTTATCGTCTAAGTGCTCATGTTATTATTAAGAGGAAAGACCAAAGTGTTTTTTAATTATTTTTAAAAATTTTTCTTTTTTTTTTTTTTTAGAACATTCTAAATTTTGATTAAAAAAACCTTGTTTCTCATTGTATCACCGGAACTAGTAAAATAACATACAATTTTTAGCACGTTTTTTTTTTTGTATGGCACACATTAATTTGGAAAATCTTGCAAAAATAAAAATAGTTGTCGGATGTTAATGAAACTTTCAGAAACTATTCACAGACGATCGAAATTATTATAAATTTATTTTTTTTTTATAAAAGTCATGGCAGAATTTTTTTTTTATATTTATTACCCCCCACCCCAATAACTAATTTTATGAAAACGCTAGAAATTCGATCGCATCGGGTTTAGTGATTACCATAATTAAAAGCACAAGGCTTTGAGGAATGCAAATCATGTTTTTTTTGTTTTTAATTGGATACGCAGTACCTGAAAATCAGCTCTGAATTGTAACATACAAAACTCAATAAAACAAAGATATTATTTAATTTCAAATGCTTTTAGTTGTTTTTATGAATATGGACAATATTTTCTGAAAGCAAAAAATTTTTTCGATGAAAAATGAATTTTTAATACAGTTATTTGCTATTTATTTAATTATAATAAATTTTTACATTTAAGTTGTTAAAATATTATAAAATTAGTTAAAAGCCGCATCACGTTTCCTAAGTGTCCTTATGAGATATATCTTTTTTTAGCGCGTTGTAAATTGTATCATTTTGACTAATCAGAAGATCCGCAGTAAGAACTGTAATTTTATGTTTATAATCGAGCTTAAATTATAAAGTACGGAAGACCAACCAGAATACAATTAAGTTACGTTATTTGAGTTGAGCATTGTTCTCTGCTGTTAAGGCCTTTACTTTTGCGAAAGATGTGTGGAGAAGTTAATTTGATTTTTCAATTTCAACTGAGAAGGGTACTTACAAGTATCAGTATCATCTTATGAAATTTATATAATCTTATTTTTATATTAATCTCAGTTATAACATTTTTCTATAAATGAAATATCAAAATTAATAATAAAATGAATGGAAATATAAATAACACAGTAAAATATAATAAATGTACATAAAATTATAGTATTTTATGTACACTTCTGAAAAAATTTCATAAGAAAGATACCTATAAATTAATTAGATACCTTTCTTATGAAATATGAAATTTAATGTCACTCTTAACAGTCTTATTTTAATTTCTTTATAATATATTTTCCATAAAGCATCGTAAACGTAAAGGTGAAAGCTAAGTACAAAAAAATTAGAAAGTTTTCCTTAAAAATAACGTGGTAAATAATTTGTTCACTTAAATCTAAATAACTTCAATTTTCGCCTTCAGTAGAACAAATTATGATCCCGTAAATCCTTCAATATGTCATTCATCACCTGTCAAGTGACGCGAAAGTTTATGACCTGCTATGTTTTATTTTCAAATTACATCTTTTCGGCGCAGAACCTAAGTCAAAATTGGTTCAAAATATTTTAAACAGACATTATAATTTCTGATTTTCTTAAAATAAGTTTTGAAAAAAATGATAATTAATTTTTAAAAGAATTTCAAAGTGAGATTTTCACCTTTTTTATAAAATGGAAAAAAAATGGATGCCATAATCGATTATCTGTCAATTTTGATGACTCAAAAAAAAAGAAGATTTTTAACGAAAATTTCGGACGTGCTCGGAACGATTAAAAAATGTAAAAAAAAAATGCCCCCAAAATACTTAGATCTTTCCTCTTAATAATAACATGAAGATTTAGACGATAAAATTTTGTTTTCGTCAAGTTTGGCGTCTTTTTCATAATACTATGCTTTTTTTTAGCGATCTCATGGAGGTACCTACCTTAACCCCACCAAACGAAAAATATTAAAGAATACTAGAAAAAATTCAATAAAACAATTCCTCAAATTTCCCCTTTCTGTCATAATCAACGAAACATGTCAGAAAGTAAAAAAATTTTTAATCCAAAACATACGTGTATATATATATATATATATATATATATATATATATATATATGGATTATTCTTCAAGTACAAATTGAGTTCTCTGATATATATATATATATATATACATATAAATATAAATATAAATAACTAGACTCGTTTTGAAAACCCTCGAATTTTTGATTTGTTAATCAAATCAATTTCGAGGAAAAAAAATTTTTAAAAAAAAAAGAACTACAAACATGAACTTCTGCCGACAAAAATCGCACAGATGCAGGTCTGAAGCCCAAAAAAAAAACCCTGATACGAGTAACAACTAACTAACAAAAGAGCTCAATACAATCGTAGAGCAGACCTAGATACACCTAGTGAGCCAGACAAACCTACCTAGGTTTCACCTAAACGGATCGTCAGGGAAAGCGTGGCTAACAAGGCAAAGGGAAACATATTTATAGGTAAAATCACGTGACAAACCAAAAAACAAAAAAAACCAAAAAAACAACAACCTAAGTGGGGGGGTTAAATATTTATTCAACAACAAAAAAAAAAAAAAAAAATCCTCATGTGTTTCCCTTTGCCTCGTTAGCCACGCTTTCCCTGACGATCCGTTTAGGTGAAACCTAGGTAGGTTTGTCTGGCTCACTAGGTATATATATATATATATATATATATATATATATATATATATATTACTCCTCAAGTACGTATTTGAGTTCTCTTAGCAGCTGGCGTATTTCGTATAGAAGACGCTGAAATTTTCCTTTCTCTCTAACTTTTCTAATTAAATTGTTGATCAACAAATTAGATGTTCTATTAGAAATTTTAATATAAATTAATTAATGATATTAATTATAATTAATAATTATAATAAATTAATTTAATATAATATTTCCACTGTAATTTAACCGTATATGTTCACAATTACTCTTTACCGTCATCGCTGCAAAATTTACATACAAAAATTATAATAGCAATAAAATTCCATTTCTTGATATATTGATAATCATTAATATCATAAATTCACTATCCCCCCCATATAAAAAAAACTACCAGCATAAATTCGTGCACCCTTAACTATAAAAGTGAATGGCCAAATTACTATAAAATAGCAATTATGAAAAACCTAATAATCCGTACAAAAAACAGATTCTCTACAGTGAACTGAAAAATATAAACAAACTCATATTGATAATAACGTTTCTAATTATATCGTTGATGAATAAATAAGATGTTCTATGAGAAATTTTAATTAAAGCAAATGGAATAAAATAATTTTTCAATTAACCCCAAACATATTAATCTTGTCGTAATCAAATACATTCTAATTATAAACAGGACGAAAATATCCTAAAAAAAACTAATAAATACTAATATATCCGCCACAGATTCTAGTACAAAAATAAAATTAATTATATACTATACTAAATTCATTATATAACCAATTTAATAATTCGTAAAACCTCCTCCACACCAACTAACGTGTTGCAGAAATTTAACATTGTACATAAATTTAAATGTCCCTTGAAAGATTGTATCTCAAACAAAAAAAATATACCACTATTACGTTGTCTCGAAGCTTGAGTTTTCAAATATATATATATATATATATATATATATATATATATATATATATATAAGCGAACCTATTCATATGCGTGTGGGTGGGTGTATATTTCTCCATCTATGCCGCTCCCTCAGTACAATCTTTCTCATTTTAACTTCTCACTCTTCTTATCTCGACTTTCCGACTTTGTTGTTTTCACAACCGTTAATAATCTCCTCCTCCTCTTCCAGCGCCCAGCTCCTCACCCTTCACTTTTGGCTCATTTGCAGAAGCCATTCGTCATTCTGCGTCCGGTCTTTAATCCAGCAACGGATTAACAGGCGAGATAAACGCGTTGCAAGGGCAAACTTGTTGAAACTTTTTTTGTGTGTCTATGTGAGTGTGTATGGGGTGGGTGGTGGTGATGGATTTGGTATGCGTAGGGGTGAGAGTGGGTCCGAGTCCAAACATCAAGAAATAAGAACTATGTAGCAACCCGCGCAGGGCATATCCAGGGTGAGAGAGATAGGGGAAAGCATCGAGCCACCTACCTGGCGGAAAGAGAGGCGGAACTCTTGGCAAATGGACAAACGCTACTGAGAGCTACAGGGGTGAGAGGTTGGGGAGAGCCATGATCGGCCATGTCCTTAATGGATATGACACATAGAAGAAGGAGACAAATGTTGGCAACCAAGTGCTTAGTTCGATACCGGAAGTAGAAGAAGGGGTTTTTCCTTTTTAAAATAGTGATCTGGAGAAAGAAAGAAAAATATGAAACTTGAATCGAGAACATTGTCTTTTTCCGTCTAACTGCTTAAAATACGATATTATCTGACATAATTTGGTTCGTAATATTAATATATATATATATATATATATATATATATATATATATATATATATATATATATAATTTAATTAAAAATTGAGGAATCTAATTGAAATAATAAAAAAAAAAAATATTAATATACAACCTAGTGTGTCTGAAGATTTTAGCATCTGGTTACTGCTTTTAAAATACAAATTTCCCATGATTTTTCCTGATCATATATCTGCACGAAGCGTATATTAACGTAAACAAATGACGTCATATATTATGAAATAGACTAAGTCTGACAATTATTTTAATATATTTATTATTAATTATATTGTTAATATTTAAGTAAATGCTCTGTTTATTATAAACAGACCATTTACTTAAATATTTGTATCTATAAAAATAACGTATAAACAGTGTATATATATATATACATACATATATATATATATATATATATATATATATATATATATATATACAGTAGAATTTCAGCACCCAGTACATACACAGAAATACATGTTTTTTTTAATAATTTCACTCTATGCAAGACAGAAAAGCCACCAAGACATAAGGGGTTACTGAGTGTGAAAGAATAAGAAAAATTATTATATAGAGAGAACAATAAAAAAGGAAGAATCAAAAAGACAGTAGATAACAATTGATGCTGAATTTAAAATTGGCTGGAAAGCATAGAACCGGAAGACTGTTCCACGAGCTAGAAGGGCGAGAAAAGAAACAGTTAAGAATTTGTCGCTACATGTAGTCAATTCAACTGTAAATACATGAGACGTTTAGCCATATATATATATATATATATATATATATATATATATATATATATATATATTTAAATGACATAATCCTTCTAAGACGAGGAGGAAACTGCCCGAAGTTCACTTCGCAAGAAAAATACGGAAATGAACTTCGGACGATGGAACTTTGAAAAATGCATTTCGTTTTTAATAGTATTTGCCTTGAAGAACATTTGCTGCATGAATAAACAGAACACACACACAGACAGACAGACAGACAGACACACACACACACACACACACACACACACACACACACACACACATATATATATATATATATATATATAAATAATATCGCTTGACAATGGGACGAGCCTATGGATTATAAGTTTACTTTTTATAATTCGATTTATAAATTTAGTCTCAGTTTTGAAACATGGAATTTTCTGTGTCGCGATGGAATCATATTTTTATAAAAAAATATATATATATATATATATATATATATATCCGAGTATACGATTGGTGTATACGGAATATATATATATATATATATATATATATATATATATATATATATATATATATATATATATATGTTAATAAGGCATATATATATATATATATATATATATGCTTAATACTTCAGTAACATTCACCCTGAGTCTTATCTACTCGAATCTGTCCGTTTGAATAAATGATAATTTTCACATCTGTCGTAGATTAACTTCACACTTCAAAGTACGTAAAATCACATCTTAACACATAATTATTCTTACTAATACTCTTATCTTGAACAATTTACAAACAGTCTCCATAATTCTCTAAGGATTTTAATAAATTTTAAATATAAATCGACATTGAATAAGATGTTCGTTAGGATAGCAAACAGATTTTGAATATTTTTAATCATAAGAATAGGAAAAAAAAACTACTAAAAATTCTTTTAAGAAACTTAAAGATACTGACATTGCAACCAATGAGTTTCCCTAATTTCTCCAGTGACGTCTTTCGATGTAAAATTCTTGAACGATAATTTTTCTCTGACAAAAACGTCAATACGAGGTTTGAGTTTGTTATCTCATAGTCTTGTAACAAATAAGACACATTGTTTTGTTACTGAGAATTACCAGAAAAAGACCGAAAGCGCTTGGGCCGATGGCTATGAAAATATTTATAGAAAAGTCAGAGGGAAGCTATATTACTTCAATAGGAAATTGACTGAAGCCGTAATGCCATATTAGTACTGATAACATCACAGATTGTTCGTTAGATTTATCAAGTATCTCGAAATAGATAATCGTAGCACCAGATGTGACAGCAATATTCAATCAATATTCAATGCATTGACATGCGGTAGATTTATAAATGTGTAATGCAAATATGGTGTAGTGGATATCGGCTCGAATGTGAAAAGGAAGTGCCGAGTTCGAATTCCAGTCTGGTTCATTACAATCACTTACGCGAAAATACCCTTGGCAAAGATATGAATCTGTTGTAGCATACCTGCATAAGATAATAGGTATCTCCCCATTCATATAAATACTGTAGTAAATACTGTATGTTGGTCTGCAGTCGAAGATTCGTCAAACTCTCTGCCTCTGGGCAGAGAGGATCCCCAGACGAGGCTATGTCGAAGGGCAGAGTCTGGTCTCGGGAAACAGCTACCTGACCCCGTTTTATACGGGGTCTAAGAGGAATTTTTGACCGAGCCTATCCTGCAGTTGGAGACTCATTGTGGAATTCACTTGACTCACATCTAGCAGTTGACTACTACTTCTACGCGCCGCTGGAATATCTTATATGTGTTGTTCTGGTTCTAAGTATTATCGTTCATTACCAACCTTCGTGTGATTATTATATTCAGTAAACTTCCCTAGGTTAAAACAGAATCTATCTCTATTCTCCCAGCTATGTGTTGAATAGCAGGACAGACTGTGTCGTATAGCCTTGCTTGACAACCAGTCTATCGCGGAAAGAAACGGCAACCTACTGCCTAGTTATTCATGAATCGAAAGATACATGATCGCCCAAACGTGTATCACGTATGGCACTCGACTGACTGAAGATAGATTCTGTCGAGAGCCATTTTACCTAGCAACAGATCTAGTAAATGAATATTTACATATGTGTGTGTGTGTATGTATGTGTGCGCGCGTGTTTGTGTGCGTGTATGTGTGAGTGTGTACTATTAAAGAAAGACAGCTACGTTAGTGCAATCAACGAGCAATATGCCAAAAGACCTAAGAGAAAAAACGTGAACAAATAAAGAACAAAGAAAAAGGGACTTGAAGGCAACCAGTTAAGAAAAGTGCTCAACGCCTAGATTACATAGACAGAGCAAAAAAAAAAAAAAGAAAGAAGCTTCACAGCATTACCTCCTATCAAAGGACTGCCTGAGTCTATGTTCGAGTTTCACTTTCTCACGATCTCTTCATACGTTTAACCCGACACGTCTTAACCGGATTAAACGGTATCGCTCTCTGTCCTGAAGGTTGCAGGTTTGATTCCTGCCGGAGAGCGCAAATTTTTCCTTAATAAGATCTCTCGAACATTCAGATCGGTCGACGAAAATAGATATGTATATTCTTTAATAAATAAACGTAACGCCTACTCAAATACGAGTATCCACTAAAAATAACGCTTAAAAATCTGTCTGATTAAGAAAAAGTTCATTCTCTCTCTCTCTCTCTCTCTCTCTCCACACACACACACATATATATATATATATATATATATATATATATATATATATATATATATATACACACACATATATTTGGGTATGTAATCCCGACAGAGTTATTGACATTTGGAAAAACGTTCATGAAAATATTATTTCGAAAAATAATATTCGATAATGCCGTCACAGACGAAATACACGTATATATATATCTGAGATGCGGTATTATGTACACTATTACATTATTCGCACTATTGTCCTCATCTTTGTTGCCATATTTATCACAACGTTTCGGCCTTCTTCATTGGAATGCCGATATTTCGCTCGCTAATCGGTTTCACAAAGCAGCGGTTCGTGGGAAGAAGATGCCCCAGAGGAAATTACATCCGATCAATGGAACACGAAGGGAATATTACATATTTTATTACATGTAATACGTTTTTCGCATATTTCAGCGGACACTGTATGTGTGTGCGTGTGTGTGTGTGCACTTGTGCGTATGTGTGTGTACGCGTATGTGTGTGTGCGTGTATGTGTGTGTATATGCGCGTGTGCGTGTATGTGTGTGTGTGCGCGTATGTGTGTGTGCGTGTATGTGTGTGTGTATGTGTGCGTGTATGTGTGTGTGTGTATATGCGCGTGTGCGTGTATGTGTGTGTGTGCGCGTATGTGTGTGTGCGTGTGTGTGTGTGTGTGTGTGTGTATGTGTGTGCGCGTATGTGTGTATGTGTGCGTGTGCGTGTATGTGTGTGTGCGTGTATGTGTGTGTGCGCTTGTGCGTATGTGCGCGTGCGCGTATGTGTGTGTGTGTGTATATGCGCGTGTGTGTGTGTGTGTGTGCGCGTATGTGTGTGTGCGTGTATGTGTGTGTGTATGTGTGCGTGTATGTGTGTGCGCGTATGTGTGTGCGTGTATGTGTGTATGTGTGCGTGTATGTGTGTGTGTGTGTGTGTGTTTGTGTATGTGATGATTACCACCATGTTGTCGTGTATAACTACTGCAATACATCACTTCTAAACTCAGTTGTGATTTACGATATCAAGCAATTCCTGTGTCTGAAACCTTTCAGGTGGAGGTAAACAATGCATCGGGCCAATGCCACCCTCTGAGTAGATATTTACTATCCCCCCCCCCCACTGAGTCAGGTTGTGACACAATTTTCACTCGGGCCTCTGGTCGAAGCTGATCTTAGTTGGTCATAGCTTGTCCAAGCTGGTCAGAGCTGGTCTAAGCTAGTCATAGCTGGATTTGGTTTATCATAGCTGGTCTAATCTGGTCATAGCCGGTTCAAGCTAGTCGTGGCCGTGATACCACTAGCACAAGGACGGATCCCTGTACCAGTAAGAACAGCATGTATCCATAAAGAAGAACTATTTAATGTCACCGGATGCATTCACGCCGCAAGTGTTACATCTACTTCTACTAGTTTCTTTTTTAATCATGTCACTCCCAAGCAAGGCGGGAATACGGTTACTACACAGAGGCTTACAGGGTGTGAAAATGAAAGAGGACTGAGAATGGGATTATTGAAGAAACGATATGGCGAATGACGTTGCATTTAAATTTTTGAAGACTATAGTTATCAGGGAAGCAAGTAAAGGAAGGGAGTTCCACAGGTGGGAAGTACCAGAAAAGAAAATGCATTGAGAAAGCAATGGCGAATATATACATGGAATACTTTGAGGAAATGGCATTAGAATCTATATCTCTAAGTCCAACTCTATGGTTAAGATACGTAGATGACACCTTCATACTCTGGCCACACACGGAAGATTTCCAGGTTCTACTGGACCATGTGAACTCAATAAGACCTTCGATACATTTCACGATGGAGAAAGAGAGCAACAACACACTGCTATTCCAGAATGTTCTAATATCTTGAACAAAGCATGGGTTCAAGACATCCGTATACCGCAAACCGACGTTCACCGGAACAGTACCTCAATTTCAACTCCCACCTTCCATACAGCGTAAAGAAAGGGATCGAACGTTGCTTACAACACCGAGCAAAAGTCACAAGTGGCGACCCAGAGACTTAAAGAATTGGTCAGTATAAGCAGTACCCTACAACATAACAACTACCCTGGGTACATGGCAGCAGCCGCAATAAACTGGTATAGGCGGATATAACAGGAGGACAACACTCAGAAAACAGGCTGACTGCCTTATTTGAAGGGGTTATCAGAGAAAATACAACAGATCTGCGGTTCATATAACATCAGGATAACCTTCAAAAGGCTGGAGTAGAAGTGGCGGTTGCAGTTAGCAATTTCAACAGTGTAAGGGTGTGAACTGGATACCAATCTATTAGTACGCTTAAATTCATGTAGTCAAAGCAGCCGAGAAACAAGCTCGTCAGTGTAATTGCCATGAAAATATTTCTAGAATAAACCGTGGGAAGCCACATCACATCGGCGAGAAAGTGACTGAAGTCGAGATGCCCGATCAGGGTCGATTAAATTACAGATTGTTCTTTGAATTTTGTCAAGAATCTCTAAATACCAGACCAGATATGGCTTCAGTATCCAATGCACGAACGAATGGTAAATTTGTAAATGTGCAAGATGGATTCTGATGAGACAAGTTTCTGTCACGGCACAGTGACGCATCTTTCCTTGCTGCTAGTGATTCGATGTAGTCACTCCACTTCGTGTCAGCGGAAAGACGTGAGGCCAAAAGGCGCAATGTGTTGCTCTCCCGGAGTCTCGCGTCAGCCATTCTGATGGCAGGCAGAAATGATTCTCTATGGTTGGATAACTTAACGAAGTCTAAGGGGTTCTAAATCTCGCAGTGAGCTCACCTTGCACCTGCACACCAACCCAGGTATTTCTACAGTTCCCGCACCTGTGCTAGATGTTCTGTGATCCCGCGAAAGGATTCATCCACCTGTTGAGAGGTCTTGCTTTTAATCCTGCTGGGTGTCTAATCACCCTTCTCACCAGAAAATGCCGGGTCAGAGGACCCGGTTTAGTCGCCGATAACCGGACTATGCAGCAGGTAAATACCGAACTACATAATATTAATAGCGCTCATAAAGTGACCTGACGATATCGGGTGTAACAGCAAAATTGTTCAAATCATGCAACAACATGCGATTATTGACCATCCCACAAAATGTTTAATATCTTAAAAACTACTAAATTAATTGAGTTTCTTTTTTCCGAGTTTTCAGATAAGACGCCATCTTGACACCATTTGTCGTAAGAATCACTGAGTAACCCTTTGAGTTATTCAAGTAGAAAGAGAACAGGTTAAAATCGTTTTGTGCCATCCCAAGTATGTCTTCCCAACTGAGCAATGATGAGACGGAAAATATCATTCGGGTCATTAGTAATGGTACCAATATTCACACTCAGAGTTCCATCTTCAAAGTCCATTCAAGAACCATTACAAAAACGGCGAATAACGTTAAAAAAGAGGGAACAGTCGAGAAGAAATCTGGATCAGGAGGTTACAACGGCAAGACGGATCATCGTTTCAGCTGAGAGCTAAATACATTCTTAGTGTTCAAAGTAGGGTTCAATAGTTTTATAAAAACCTTGGAAAATTCCATTAAGATATCTTTAATCATTTCCAAGATACAACGGTTCAAATTTTAAATTAACAATTGAACAGTTTTGCTGTTACACGATTTGGACAATTTTGTTGTTACATATCTATCTTTATATAAATATAAAATATAATAGTGGACATTGAAGTCAACACCTAGATGCGACAGTCTGTTTCATGCTAAAGGCAATATATATAATATATATATATATATATATATATATATATATATATATATATATATATATATATATAAATTAATTGATTTAAAATATGTTTTTTTTTCGCTACACAGTTCAACCATGTTTCAAAAATAGAAGCTAAAAACCCCGAATTTAATTTTGCAATTAAATTAAAGCATTAGTTCCATTTCATCTTCAAGCGAATTTTGGAGTAACTTTTAAAAATTACCGGGTTTTAAAGACACAGCTAAAATCACGTTTCCATGGTTACAGAATATTCTACTTAATATTCTACTAATGCTTTTAATTTAATTGCAAAAATTAAATTGGGTTTTTAGCTTCTATTTTTGAAACATGGTTGGAACTGTATGAAAAAAAACATATTTAAATCAATTAATTTATAATATTAATGCTCTGTAAATTTACATTGAGCACTATTTTGTAAAAATAAAAATATCTATAAGAACACCGGATTTTATATCTTACTGTTCTTTCTTTTTATATATATATATATATATATATATATATATATATAACTGACTGACACCGTATCGGTTAGGTTTCGATCCTGGCTTGAGGCATTCGGATGTCTAGTCGCACTGAGGAGCTGTGATTCACCGAAACAGTACTGTCTGCGAATCACACACACACACACACATATATACCTTTCCTGGAAGATATACTTGTAAACATTTTGAAAAACTATCGACATTTTTTAATTCTGCTTCTAAATAATTGTTGTAAAATAAAATCCCTACATTTGACTTGAGAAAGTCTATCAAAAGACGAAACGCGTCGTCTAACATACCTTTTCTTTTTGTCTTTATTCACACACACTCTTTCTCTCACACACACGAGCACAAATATATATATAGCTCAGATGTGGCACAAGGCCGAAATTATGGGGCACCCAGTGAGAATCGAACTCGCTACTCAGTCGTAATTGTTCTAGCGAAACAAGCTTGCTAACCATATATATATATATATATATATATATATATTATAAATTAATTGATTTAAAATATGTTTTTTTTTCGCTACACAGTTCCAATCATGTTTCAAAAATAGAAGCTAAAAACCCCGAATTTAATTTTGCAATTAAATTAAAAGCATTAGTTCCATTTCATCTTCAAGCGAATTTTGGAGTAACTTTTAAAAATTGCCGGGTTTTAAATTAATTTATAATATTAATGCTCTGTAAATTTACATTGAGCACTATTTTGTAAAAATAAAAATATATATAAGAACATCGGATTTTATATTTACTGTTCTTTCTGTTATTTATATATATATTTATATATATATATATATATATATATATATATATATATTCTTCTGCTGTTAGAATTATTATTAATTCTATTTATATGTGTCATCAGGCGCCAATTAAATAGACATTTTTATTACCCGAAACTCTTTCTATCGAGGAATTTTTCAGTTGCTACTAATGTCACCGGAACGTACTAACTAAGTAATCTCTATGAAGCAATCTGTAACGCAATTCAGTACAGAGTTCCACGTCATTGTTCGTTTCTAGGTGAAGCGAGGTTGAAATTTCTCGACAACTGCTTCATTTAATAATTTCAAGGACTTTGCATCAAGTTACAATTTTCTTTTTCTCTTTTGACAGTAACGGATAGCTTCGCTTATCGTCTGCTTCACACCCGTCCTATGTCTTCTGAATAGGAGTAAAGGTTTATCCCTTGTTTCCTGTTTAGGATAGGGTTTTCGGTTCCTTCTCTAAGGTCTACTTCAATTTTATACTTCCAACGTCTCCGCCTGAACTCTGAAATTTTATTTACTATTTACATTTCTTTATTCAATAGCAGTAGATAATATCGCCTATCGCCCGGATCACTCTCCTCGTCGGTCTTTTGAAAAGAAGTAGATGTTTATCCTTTGTTTCTTATTTAAGATTGGGTTCCCGGTTACTTCTAAAGTCTTCTCGTTCTCTATCACTCCCAGTAAACCCATGTGGCATTATTGTCTTGCTTGGGGCGAACTGATCATATATATATATATATATATATATATATATATATATATATTAGCAGTAGAGCCCGGCGTTGTCCGGGGATGTAACAGTAAGAGATAGATCAAGTATCGACCATCATAAAGACTGAAAAATAAAATTGACAAAGATTATTGTTTAAGGTTGACGGACACGCATGTCTTAAATAGTTTTTTTTGTTGTTTTGTTTTGTTTTTTTTTGTTTTACGAATTGGTCAAACCCAAACTCAAACAAAAACATTGTTTTCAATCGTTATGAGTCTACCGTTTGAATAGAATTTTATAATAAACAATTGTCTTGTAAATGGAATTTTTAAAGCACTCTGAATGTAAAAATAAAGAAAAAAGTGTGCAAGACAATAAGAAACACTACCTGCCAAAAAAAAGTGAAGTTTTGTTGAAATCGGTTGAAAAATGTAAGAAATCCGATCCCATATATAAACGAACACACACACGCACACACACACACACACACACAACCTGGGTTTTAAGTATAACTCGATATGAGTTGTTCCCCTTTCATTCTCAAGATGCCTCTTAATCGTGTTTTCAAATTGATTTCGTGCAAAAACAATTGTCAGAACCACTGCAAGGTAATTTTACGTAGTTCTGTTAAGTTTTGTTGAAATCGGTTGAAAAATGTAGGAAATCCGATCCAATATATAAACGTACAGACACAGACACACACACACACTTGGTTTTATAATAAGTATGATCTATATATATTGTCATCCACAGACAGACTGTTTCGCTGTTTCACAGCTCATCAGCGTGCCTAGACATCCGATTGCCTCAAGCCGAGATCGAAACCAGACTGATTTGGTATCAGTTGGAGATTTTACCCCGAAGCCATTGGATGAGGATGAGGCGGGGATGAAGGTGACTTTATACGTATTTATTTTAAACAAACCCGCAAGTTACTGGAGAACTCGATTCGTCTTAACGAAGAGTCTTGCAAAAAAATTATATATATATATATATATATATATATATATATATATATATATATATATTTAATATAGTGTATTTGTAACAAAAATGAATAAAAAGACAGGAGAAAAATATTGTTAGCCAACACGTTTTGTTCTCTTAGTGACTTTATGCTTGAAAGATGGTCAGTTCACTATACCGCTCCGATAAGTATCTGACTCCTTCTAATTCTCTACCTTTACAAGAGCCAGATCAGGCGAAAAATGGAGTACTGTTGTCATATTTGGGCGGGAACTGACCATACCTCACTCTCTAGCCTTGACGGAGTTCATAAGTTTCTCTGAACCTTGCGGGTGTCGAATTATTCTCCAGCTTACAATCCCATTCTCACAGCCGAGACGTCGCAAGATTATCGTTGCTCCATCGCTATTTCAATGGAAAGTGCTCAGACGTGCTACATTCCTTAGTTCCACCAGTTCTAACATTCACGTCTAAGACCCGCCATTCCACGCTATATTGTAGCGAACCAACCTCATTCCCTTTGTATCCCATTGGTCAGATGTAATTTCTACTAGAGCATCTTCTTCCCACGAACCGCTGCTTTGTGGAACGGACTTCCAAGAGGATACTTCCCCATCACTACAATCTTAACCTTTTCAAGTTTAGAGTCAACTGTTATCTTCCCAATATATCTTCATAATCTGTGCCTCTTAATTTGTATCCCTCTATATCGAGTGGCTCTTTGGCTTTATGCAGGATGTGCGTCATTGTAGAAAAAATGACTGCACTAATGGGGACTGAACTCACAACGGAACCAGAAATGTTTTAACGAAGGCTTTAATCCACTACGTCATATTTTCTTTGGATATTTAAATGCTGAAATTCTTAAACACTTTTAAATGGTTTTCTTGTTTTTCATCTTAAATTCCCCACTTTTTTTTTTCGAGTATGGTTAA